>NHOR01000027.1:15000-48121 GCA_002287245.1 Trypanosoma congolense | reverse complement strand
CGCTAACAGCGGCACCAGCATCTCCCGCCACAGCACGCGAAGAAGATGTAGCAGATATTGAGCGCTGCTTCCGACGCCTTCCCCCTCCCGGTGCGATGGCGAGCTGAATGGTGTTCTCAATTTTTGATGCGGTACGATCAACGCTTGCATTAATTTCCAGTGGCTCATAGCCACAATGCATGGCGAGCACATGAGCAAGTGTCGTTTTCCCAACACCCGGTGGACCAATGAGAATGGCCAAACGGTCATCCGGGGGTGCCGCAGGAGATGATGCGCCCGCCCCCTCCGACGGCTCTTCCCTGAAAACGTATTCATCCCAGCTCTTCATCCACCGCAAAAGCTTGAGGTTGGTAGCATCGTCGCTAAGTAGATCCCGAAACCGCTGTGGAGAATACTTCATAGACCACAGTGTACCATCACCCGACATGGCCGGATGTTGCACATTCCCTTGAGCTTGTTTTTGTTCATTCTTATTATTTTTATCTGCGTTGACCTCCGCCTCCTCATCCAATATTTGCTGTTTCAGTGCAGCTATGTCCACAAAACCGAGGCCAGTCTTGGCGACGCGCCGGCGCAAGTCTATCGCTGCGGCCCTCTCTTTCTCAAGCTCCTCGTCCTCTTCTGACATACAGCTCTGCTGCTTATCCCCAACACCCTCCTGTCCAGCGCGGCTTTCCCTCACTTGATCCATTCCCGACGCCGTGATCCAACGAATCACGCCATTGTCACCACGCAACATAAAGCTCACCCGCGAGAGCGGGGGGAGGGGGCAGACGCCCTTGGGTTCCTCCGCAAAATTCCACCCTGAAGGAGCTGCTGCGATTGATTTTACCGCACCGTTTCCGCACGGCACACCGCTAAGCATCTCCGGGTCCACCCAACCGCATTGATCCCCTCCCTGCCCCATGGGGCCAATGGTACCAAAATTGTTGATGCCCGCGGAAGATCCACAAGCCGGATTCACGGTTCCATCCATTAGCAGCACCGACTACACCACTTTTCCGGAAGGACAGTGCGTGTCGAGAGCGGTGAAGGAATATATTCCACCCTGCTGCCACAATGTCAACACCCAGCAAGTCCAGACCGTTCCTCCTCGCCACCACAGCGAAAACGAAACAAAACACAATGAGGACTGGGTCCCCAGGTAAATAGGGCTACCTAGTCGCTGACACATTTAAAGGTAGGACAGCATGGGAAGAAGCGAGTGCAAATGTTAGACCAAGTTACATAATGTAAGCGGGGAGAGCGTAATGGGGCATTAAAATGAACCCAACCTCACTCCATATGTGCACATTGTAACAACGACAGATGCTTGTGTTTAAGTGGGTTAAAAAAGAAAAAAAGAAACGGGGGGAAAACTAGGAGGCACGCCCTTTCCATACAGAAAGCGAGGCAACCAAAGCGCACTTTCCCTTGATGCCACCTGTCAGTGGCATGCGTCAGCCACGCAATGCCTTTATTCGCATTAATAATAAACGTATAACATCACAAGTAAATGTAGGAAAGAGTGGATGGCATCAAAAGCAAAAAAAAGGGGGAAATATACAAATGGCTGAATGGAAAAAAGGCTTCAAGAATGTGGCCCTGCATATGACCAGATCTCAACTTACACTTGTACTTGCTTGCATAAAAACAGAACCATAAGAAAGAAAGAAATGGGCGTGAACGAACCTGGTGTATATGCATACCGGAGTCGTTCATCCTATGTCTCACAAGCCAGGACAGGCAACATTAAGTTTCTCGCTGAGATCGCGAAGAGCAGACTGGACATCACTACGCAGGCCTCCAAGCCTGGATCCCAGTTCCTTCAGTTGCATTTGCTGTTGCTGTAGAGTGCGTGTAATACGTCCTTCCAGTTGCTCGCAACGACTCTCCACGACGGTGTCAACCATTGACTGATGGGCAGATATGAGACGCCGCACATGTTCTGCGAGCGGTTGCGTTATCTCCAATGCAACGCGTTGCACACATCTCTCCTCACATGCCTCAGTAAAATGCTTGGTGCGCCGCAGAACAAGGTCCATCAAATGCTGTTCCGACTCAGCCGACGCACCTTTGGCAGTAGCTTTGGCAAAGGGAGAATTCAACCGAGTGGACGGCTGCGCGAACAGCTGTTCCCTCGGTGGTGAAGCAAGGCACCCCGTCTCTGCTGCCGCTGACCGGGCGGCCTCTGCCATGAAACATCCAGCGCGAAGCTCGGCCAGGCTGGATCCGGTAGACTCAATGGCCTCCAATGCGAAGCGAAGCTTCTCCTCCAAAGCGGTACAGCGCTGCCGGCATTCCTGCTTGAACGCCTTTAGGGCACGCCGCTGCTGCTTACGCTGCTCAGCAACCTCGGCCGCACGCCACGGAAAGTGACTCTCATTTAGCACAGCCTCAACAACCGAACGAATCTGTGCCTGCAAGGTTCCCGCCGAGAAATCGGATGCACAGTCGGCAGCTGAAAATTTGGCCGTGGGCCCTGCAACGTCGACTGAGCAACCCTTATCACTGCACAGTTCAGGGTCAAGTGCAAAATCAGTTATCGGCATTGCTTGTAAAGGCCCGTTACAATTGTCAGTGGCGACAGCGCCCGTGGCACCCTGAGAGAAATTAGGACAGCGCTGCTGATTCAAAAATTTGTGAACGATATTAACAGTGTAGTGCTGGAGTTCGGCCAAAAGCTTTTTGTACGATATCTTTGAAATTAACTCGGTTGCATCGTCGCGATTACATTTCCACGATGAGTGCTCCTGGACAAGGTTGTCCAACACTGTCTGCTGTCGTTGCTGCTGTCGCTGCAAGTCATCCACTCGCGCGTACAGGGCGTGTAGATCTTCCCTAACCGCACCGCAAAGCTCAACGAGTCCAGCGCGAAGCATCTCAACATGCCCCAGTGTACTATCATTGTTCTCACCGCTGCTGGCGACATTGCTACTGCAGTTGCCACAAACATTCCCAATTTCACTGTCCTTTCCTCTCATAGGTACCGCTGTGCAAAAGATTTGCTCGACAGTATCCTTATCTCCTCCGGGCGCTTTCATTGCAGCACCACCGAGATCACGAGGATGTGAAGCGAGCGGCGAAGATATTTTCGCCCACAAATGCACAGTGTTGCCATCACCGTTAGTGCCGTCATCGTCTCCAACTTTGCGCGCTGCCTGGAACTCATCGCTAGACTCAGGCGTGAGTGAAACCGTGCCAATTTGCGCTGGGGACATCTCGCCTTTGTTAAGGAACGCATAAGAAGACGCCGTACTCAAGAGCTTATCGTCGCAATCGCACAAATCGCCGCCATCACTAGAGTCGGGAATGTAACCCACTGCCTCGCACCTGTCCTTGCGAACCGCTTCACGCAAGCGGGCTAACATCTCCTTCAAGTCTTCACAAAGAGCTGCGGACTGAGGACGTTCAGCACCCGCATCGAACGCTCCATGTAATGCTTTGTCCTGTCTCATGTCACCGCACTTTGGGTCCCTAGTCCCACAGCGTCGGCTCTGTGGCTGTGAGCAGCACCCGCCGGCCCCCGGGGTATTGCCAGGTTGGTGCCTTTTCTTGTCAGAACTCGGCTCGCTCTTGTGAGGACTGCAGTGAGGAGTACTCGACTGCCGCAGCAACGAGCAAACGGTGTCACGATCGACCCTAGCGGCTGGTGAGACCCTGCGCAGCGTAGAAGGGGACGAACCACGTCTATTAAGTCGCTCCCAGATTTGGGGGCTACCTTTTCCGGACCTTTCGGCACTTCTTCGCGACCCCATCCTTCTGCTCCTACTGCTCTGGTTGCTGACGGTACTCAGAACCCTGTCCCTCACTGCGGGTGGAGACGTGGTGCGACTGCCTGCGTCGTTGTCCTTCTCGTGGTGCTTATGTGGTACGTCCAACTTGCGACAAGTGTCACAGTACGAGCTCATCCCTAAGAAGAAAGGGCAAACAGCAAATCCAGGCCAATAAAGAGGAAAAGGAAAATACTAACTTACAGACCCTGGAATGAGCGTACGTCCTCGAGCAGCGTCGAGATAAAAACACAGCCCTGGTCAGGGAGGTGTCGCAATGCAAATAAGAGTACCCAGTATCCACTCCTTTGTGCCTGAGTACGCTCTTCAAATTACTTTGACACCAGCAAGAGAAGGAAAGTAGACGATGCCGATGAGGAAAGATGGAGTATGTCAACCACAATCAGAAGGGGCATTTGAATTGTTTCCAGTTAGACATGCCAGGAAGTATTCATGCGTACCACACACCACGACCTCCAGCGTCGGATACAAAGGAAAAGTGGTATAGAAAGGCAGCTGGCCCGTCCGTGGTCACTTGTACTCTCTAACAATATTTTTAAAGCCCTGGGACTAACAGCACACATTACGACCTTCGAACTGCAACAAGGTATTTTTTTGAATATGCCCACAGGACGCCACTCCAGCCCTATTCCTCGCTGTTCTTTCCAATTCGTCCATGAAATGGGCCTACATACGTGCACATGTTCTTCTTCCGACTTACGTTCTCCCGCTACACAACCGTCCAAAGATCTTCACATGCGCGGCAGCAACAGCGCTCAAATAACCAACAGAAACTCTCTCTCTCTCAACTAAAAAGTCAACTCGCTATTCAAAAACGATGCGACTGAGCATCCGCTTTTCACGTACCATCACATCGATAGTGCTATGCTCCAGGGCAGTCGCTCCGCGCTGCAGCGTGTCGAGCGCACGGCTGACATTTACCTCCTGCTGACCCAACTCATCCCATAAATCATGCAGTTCACATTCATTGGTACTGTCGTGGACAGATGCTCCTGTCACGTTACTAATACCCTGATCAGCTTCTTCGTTGTTGGTGGAAACGGCGCGGCTTGACAACGAATGCGCGTATGTCTCGCGCACAGCCTCCCTGGCCACGTGGAGAGCCTTCAGTGCACCCTCCTTCGCCGCCGCCACTGCCTCCCGGAATGTCCGCAAATCAGCACATATGTCAACACTACCTTCGCTGGTTATGCTTACCTCGGCATGCTCAGACAGTTGTGACTCCGGGTTTGGGCGGGCCTGCATAGCCGTCACACCTTCAGACAACTTACTCGTTCGCACTAAAGACTTGCCACAATGTTGAATGGGGTCTGTAGCAGTGGGAAGAACCTTTGTAGCTCGCATGAGAACATTAAGCAGGTGTTTGGACTTCTTAGAGGATGGAACCGGATCCACAGACAGCGCAGACACCGTCGCCTCGGTCCCACCGGTTTGCCTACCAAGAGGCCCACAGGTGGAACCGTGGCCCTCATGGGTCACATTCCCTGGCGGCCCACTGGTGTCGAGAAGACAGCAAACTTCCATATATCCTTGATGCTCCACAACCCCGTCACGCGGTAACTCGGGAGTTTCAAAAGCTGTTCTCGGTATAGACCTTCCCTCACCCCCCACCATTCGTCCCACAGAAAATGTTCCATCGTTATGTTCGTGGTGCTTCTCTGACAACAGCACTCCCAAACCCGCCCCAACAGTGTGGCCCGACGCGCTGGCGGAAGCAGCGCGGTGACCAGTAGCACACTTTCCTGTACATGCAACGCCACTGTTCTCGTGTGACAGCCTCAACTGCGCGCGGAGCCTGTTATTCTCATGCTCTAGTTTCTGCAACCTCCGTTCCAGAAGACTATTCCTCTCTATTGCGTTCAAAAGCTTTTCCTGCCTCTGTTCTTGCACTCTCATCTCCCCAAGAATAAGACCGCTAGAGTACAATAGTTCATTAAGTTGTGCAATAACGCGCTGCTGCTGCTGCAATTGTTCCCTGTGATGCTCAGAGGTCAGTCGAAGCTGTGCAAGAGGGGGGCCGAGCAGGTGTTGCAAAACGTGCGCGACAGTTTCTAACTCACGCTGTGGAACAAATGACGAGGCTTCTGCCGCAGATACACACGATATGTCTACACAATCAGTCCTAACATCCACTCCTACCACGGAACCTGGAAGCCCTGCATCAGCGATGTCCTCTGTGGGTGCACCTACGACGGGGCAATGTCCACACAGATCCCAGCCATCGGGATGTGACCCCCGATGGGCAAAATCGTCCCCCGAAGATTTGTCAACACTGGCTTGGGATGAAGAAGGCAGGGGTAAGCTGCGAGAGGGCGAAGGGTCGCTAAGTAGTGAGAGGCTCGTAGGTGCCTCAACGGTGGGTGTTGGAGAGACCAGTCGAAATTTACGACGAACAGAAGCAACGTTACCAATGCGAGTTGTTTTGCCATTGGGCGTAGAAAGATCGTCGCCAATATGGTCAGCACCACGTGGCGCACGCTGCTTCCCCACGGCGGGCTGCTCGTGAAAACTCTCGAAGGGAATAGTAAAGATGTTCATAACGCGCTCAGCAGCGCGTAAGTTCTCAGCTCGTCGCTGCCGCCGCAGCTCAGTGAGAGCAGCGGTATCTGCGATGCCACCATATGCCGCGATGGCTGCAGCTGCCTCCAGCACACCCTCATTCACAGTGTCAAAGCTTGGGTCACGTCTTAGTGACCCTATCCACACAACCGACGAACACGAATGTTGCATGACAGCTTCAATCATCGCAGTCACTTTCTCTACTCCAGTCCCGGATGAACTCTTCTCACCCCGGTCACCACGAGCAGACTCGGAGAGCGAGGCCATAGAAATAAGCGGTATCATGTCTGATATGAACCCTGGCAATAGCTTTGTTGTCCCTGTGACACCCAACCACGTGCCTGAGAACCTCTCGCCACTGCGCACAATGCACTTGGCCATGTGACAAAGCGACGTATGGGTTGACGCCGCAGCAGAACTGACATCATCCGGAGCACCCGTGGGTCCACAAAGATCCCATAAACGCCATATACCCCAAGCACCGCGTCCGCCAGCTCTGCCGACACTTCGAATCAGAAGTGTAACAAGGACGTGCGTGCTCGACCCAGTTACCGGGCACAAGACCGCACTACTCGAGGCAGGAGCATGGGACCCAGGCAGACTTTCATTGGGCGTTTGCACAGCTGAGACTGCATCATCAGGGGCTCCCCCCACCACCCTCCACGCATGCGAATAACGAAATGCCTCATGGAGTACCTCAAGAACCTCCCTCGTGCTGGTGCAACTCACGTACCGAGCGGCAGGAATGTCGGCATAGTCCTCCATGAAACAACCAGTTGGTGAAGATCTATCCCGCGTGCGGGATAACAAATCTCGTGCCTCCATGGCGTGTGCGACACCATCGTCAGATAAACAGCTGCAATGCCCATCGAAGCTATCCTCGATGATGCGATTGCTGTGGGATGCAAACACATTTGCCTTTGAGGGGCCAGAAGGCGAGTACATCGACCTCCACTCGACAACGCTAATGGCCACACATGGGCTAAGCCCAGCTTCATAACGGGATGTAGCAAATATACGTTGCAAAACATCTGAAAATATTCCCCCCGTGTCTGTAGCAGGGGAAAGAGAAGAACCAAAAAGTTGTATCGATTTACCACTTCCAGTCGGGCCGTGGGCAACGGTAATTAGCTCAGCACCATCGCAACTCAGAAGAGCTGTCGCAATGTGATCCCCAAGTGACTTTATGTACGTAGTGTAGGGAAGCGTATCCCCGGACTCAGAGCCCTCCACCGTGATGAAGGGCGTGCGTACGGCCAGTACATTCAAAGAACTTCCAATCTGCGACAGTTCACGCTGGTTTGTGTTGGAACACCGCCTCACCATCCCCAGACCCCTGACGCTGCTGCTCGCTGGGTCGCTGGGAAGTACGCTAACAGAGCAGTACCTCGCCCCAACGTCTGCGTCCGTATGTCCCCCTTCTGGTGTCCCGACAACTCCACGGGACAGGCTGAGCGCGACGGTCGAACGACCACTACCCCATCCGATCGGCTGGTGCATTAGTCACCCCTCAGTGGCAGCAGCAGCAGCAGCAACGTTGGATAGAAGTAGCACAGCCCACCTAAAGGCTAGGGAAGTACCGAAAAAAGGAAAGGATATGGTAAGGGAATAGGAAGCGTGTACTGTAAGAAACTCACATTGCAACATGGAAACACACCTAAGGCACTTGGGTTAATTGGTGCCACACCCCTGACATGCGGCGGTTCCGCTCCCGATACTACGCTGAAGATATTGAAAGAAAAGAAATCAATAATATGGCCTCCCTACACCGAAGGAAGAACATCACAGACATACATATATGGAAGGCGACGGTACATCCAACAGAAGGAGCGCATACATGTTAACCTGTACGAGCTACACACAAAACTTTACACGCATGCAAGAAAACGACGAAAAACGCGCGCCAATCTAAACAGGTAATGTGTACAACGCTCTCTGCGCTCAGATCGTATGTAAGAAACCATGCGCAAAACCAATGAACACATTTTTCATGCTGGTTCTGTATGGCGTCCACCACCACCTTCCTTTGTGTGGCCTACATTCCCTTCACTCCTGTCCATGTTCTCCACACACATATCTTGTGCCCCAGCCGCTTCGAACCCAACCCACGCCAACCACAGTTACCCTCTAGCCTCAGTAGCGAACACACTCATGGCAACACCTCTGTCAGGGCAAACATCCCCATAACTATGACCCTCCTCAAGCGTAACTTGAGCCACCTTAGCATCACACACTCCTAGTGCTGATTGGTAGCTAAACACACCTTGTCGGGGTGAAGTGCTAGAAGTATTAGCCATGAATGCCGTAGCAGGATTAAAGCACCAGGAACACGAAATCACTGATGGGAAAGTCTCACATGTGGTGTAGCAGGTGTCAGATATTCAAGTTCTCTTGCCTAACTTTCCCTAGACTCCATACTCACCTTTACCTCCCACCTTCCTACGACCCTTTTCAACCCTTCTCACACATTATTACAGCCGCGCAACTGTTAGTACCATAGCCTCCTCCACGGTCGCTCTCTCAGAAGTATAAAAATACATAAGCAATACTTTCAGCAACCCATAAATAAAAGCGCTCGTGCTGACATCCCTCGTAATATCCCTCCCTGCTGGGCCACTACTACTGCGGAGGGGTCCATGGATCTCCCGCGCTTGCCGTCTTCTCAACAAGGAGTTCAACGTATTTTTTCATTGCATCCTCCTTCGGCATATCGCCGAGGGCTTTTCGCGCATCCCACTTGGCGCGCTTCTCCAGCTGCACAGCCCACGGCTGGGGTTCCACCACAGGGCCTTCCGTCGCCTGTTTGAAAAGCGCATAAAATTGAAGCCGCTCCTGGTCTGTCAGCTTGACAGGTCCATCCTTCGGGAGCGAACGAACATACTCCGTCGCTGCCTCAAACTGGGTGGAAGTCATCCGTCCTGAACCCCTGACTACACCACTTAGCGCAAGGGAACTGATATTAAATGTATGCAGTTGCTAATACTGGGCGGTCTCTCGCCGATGATATTGTCCCTCGAGATTATGAAAAATAGCTACAGAACCCTCAAGCACGGTGTGCCACGTAAGGAAAAGGAAAGTGAAGAAGAAATAAAATGAGGGGTCCAATAATACAAGCAGGAGTATAAACAAAGAGCAGGAGCCTGTATACACACACACACATCCGGCTGGTGCGAAGTGTGGAAGAAGGTGCGTATGCGAGCGAATGTGAAGGAGTAGTGTCAAGGGAAAAAAAATATGGCCTTGCCCAACAGGAAACGGCGCTACATTATTTGTTAGATATCGACAAAAAAAAACAGGGAGAGTAGCGAACAGCTAAGAAAATAGGAGGAAAGGGAAAATGAAAAGGAGCAGAAAGACATGAGGTGACGCAAAATAAAGAAAATAGAAGCCCATCACCCTGATCGCTGCTAGCATCACCAGAAACGCGCATGCACATTCGCCTGGGTCTTCATATGAGCAATATGATTTACACATGAACAAGAGCGCAATCTTAGGTGTGCAGCCATGTTGAGGAACACACAGATGCAGGGGTGTTAGTGGGAAAGAAAAAGGAGATGGCAAACAAATATTACTGGACAAAAGGAAATATGCATGCATCGATACAAACATGTGTGGGGAACTACATCATAACCATCGTCAGCACCACGCCGCTGAGCCTGCAGATTACACTTGTTCCCATCAGCGAAGCACCTCTCCTCGCGCAAGTGTGCACTGTGCTCTAGCTTTTTATTATTTCCTATGCAGCTCACCACTTTCCCAACATACACATATTCACGGAAATATGTGTATGTACGTATAAATATACACAACGAACAAAGGTATGTAAGCGGATAAATGCCAGTTTGGTAAGTGATACTTTCAGGAGGCAAAACGTGCCCTCACGTACAACAAGCACTCACACACGAAGGACCTTTAGCACCCAAACCTGCCGAGATAGAAGGGGTGTAATGAAAAGGAGCAAATGCATACACAAAATCCATAGGGCCCACGCCCACCGCTCATCTGGAATAAAGGATCAAAAAAAACACCAGCACATATCTCATGAGTTTGTACCCGCGCATAAAGGGGCGGGCAGATGCTTCAGTCGGAACCAAGAAAAAAAAAACAGGGGAACGCAACAATGGAAAAGATTGAGAAACCAGGTAGCTGAAGGAAGAAGGAAGCAAGATAAAGAAGAAAAAAATGTTTGAAGGCGTGCAACTCGTAAGTCGTCAAGGCCCCTCCCTCTTTGCCTAGTCACTACCACTTCCCATATCACACAAGCACCCTGAATGCATAACTCCACAAGAAACGAATGGTACAGTGCACCCACTAACCAAGTATGCATAAAATGTGTTTCGAAGAGGTGGAGAAAGAAATGGCAGTAGCATGCCCCAAAGGGGTGTATGGAGTATATTCATCACCACTGTTCATCCCCGTCGTCCTATCATATTGACTTATTTGGTTCCTTTCAGCCAAGCCGCACGAAATGTCCCCAGGAGAAAAAAAACTTAATTGAACGAAAAAAGATGGAGGTTATGTTTTGGTCTATGTGATGGAAGTCCGAACAAAGATAGAAAAAACTGAAAGGAAAGGGATATCCACAGAGGGGGGGTACAAGAAGGGCGGAGAAAGGAACGCAGTCAGCGGTGCACCACATCATCCTCGCTGGCCGACCTTTCCCACGCTCACATGCGCCACCTCATATAATGCATGGTTGCGTGGGTACCACACTCATAAATGGTTGACCAGGTGTGTCAACAAGCACAAAGGCATGCGGGTGCGACCATGTTCACATCAACTCCCGACGCCCTCTGTTAACTCCGAGTAAGCACGCTCCTTTCATAGGATGTGCTTCTCGTTTTGCCCACCTAAGCTTATTCCTCCTTTTCCCCTCGAGGTTTTTTATGAATTATTTTTTTATTATTGCAGTGCGCACACAAGCACACGTCAGTTCCTCTTTAAGTCCTCTCCTGATACCCACCTATTACCCGTCCAGTCCACGCTAAAGTGCGCCTATGGCTTAATATCAAAATCACCGCACGGATCTACCGTAAGTTTTATGGTGACACGAAGGCGGCACGCGTAGCTGAAAGCATGCACACACACACACACACATACCTTTGCCAGCTTCCGATCACAACCACTGATGTTCCCTCCATAAAAATAAAATAAAATAAAAGAGGAAGACAAAAGAAAAGCACACAACCTCTTTTTCACCTTCCTTCGCTATTCTTTTTTTTTCCTCAAATTTACCCCACTCTTTATGCTCCACTCTGTTCCCTGCGAAGTTGGAGATCATTACAGTTCTGATTTACCCCTAAGTAGGTTGAACCAAAGTGATGTCTGCGATAGTTGGACCAACGAAATGGAAAAATAAACAATTGGGCCACCACAGCGGAAGGGTCGGAGACAAAATCAAGAGAGAAAAAAAGCGGTAAAAAAGAAAAAAGCAAAGGTGGGAACGGTGGATATGTAAATGCAAAAGGAAGACCAGAACCACCCAGAAACTGTATATAAATGTAACACATCTAATTAGCGCCGTAGGAAGTTACCATTCCCTTCCCCATCATCCGCGCCATATGCCCCGCAAAGCACTATTTAAAAGAACTTTTAACTGTTTTACCATTGAAAAATACGTGCTAATAAAAAAAATTTTAAGCGGGGGTATGAAAGGGGGAAAACTGTTTTGTTAAGAGAAAGATAACAAAACTATCACCACCATTAACAGTGTCATTCACGCTCTAATGGCATCGCTCCCACGTATCTCACGCATGAACTTCAGCTAAGCGCAATGTACAAAGGCATCAGTCGCGGGCCCACCAAAGCGTAAACCGCACGCCTCCAATACTAAACACACCCTTTTAAGCCCGCAGAAGGGATTGGGCAATCCTTTTGATTTGTTGTTGTTTATCGTTTATTCTTTCTTGCCCCACATATCACACTGAGGCTTGAATGCTTAGGAATTCACCAACCCTTAGCTCTTTTCGTCCTATTCCTTTCTGTTACCGGGGATTTATTCCCTCTCCACGCGCTACAAGAAGATATTGCTTCGCCAGTCGAGCCACCGTCGGCACCACACGGGCACACTCCTTCTCCGTCCACATCAGCATCTGTCCCAGTAGTAGTGACACCTCTTGCTCGTATTGGGATATTACAGCCTCATCAAGAAGCAAAAGTCCTCTCGACTCTGACGAAATTCTTTCACTCCGGGCGCGGCACAGGAAGCAGACCTCATCCATGAACGACATGCAGACCTCAGCAATGAAGTACCTAAGGAAGGTCCGCAGGTGCTTTGAGGGGGGAGTCTTCTTTCCCACCCGCTCGCCCGCTGCGGGAGCATTGCTTCGCATGATGGTCCTCATTGTCACGCTAAATTTCCTTCGGCGCCGTGCCAGGGATTCGACAGTCTGTGCGGTTTCCATATGCTGAGGTATTTGCAATTCCTTGCACGCTGAAGGGGTGTTGTTATTGCCGGATGCGGGCCCATGAGAGCCATAGGTCCGCCGGAGGAAACTTAGCACTTCCTTTGAGTCACCTGGAGCGAAAATCATCACGACGCGCTCCACTTCCTGCGCAGGGCAGGTCATGAGTGACGCGAGGTAGTGGTCGGCAAGAGCAAACTCAAGTACCTGAGGCAATGCTGGTGGCTCCGTTAGAAGCTGCGGGATGCATCCAAGCTTGGCATCAAGCTTCTGGGTGAATCCAGACGCAGACATTTGAACAGAGTGGTACCGCCGTTGCCGCTCGTGTTGCCACATACCGTCGTTAGGAGGAAGCGCCCGTCCGCGGTGTAGCCTTGACCTCCAGCCAGCGCCTTTTACCATGGGGTCAATGCCATCGCCACGTCGAATTGTATCTGATTGTAGTATGATCCACTTAGAATCATCGGAGTCGTTAAGAGTAGTGAGTCGACAGACACCAACAGATTTGTCTCTCACTCCATTACCATTATTCAAAGTGTTCGTTCGGCGTGGCAATGCGGAAAGTGCGCGTCGGTGGTTCATCAAATTGTGAACGTCGGCATGACGATTCCCCATCTTGGAAGACTTCAAGTGCATTGGGTATTTTGTGCTGTAGCCCTTCAAAAACTTGTTGGGACACACTTCGTGCGGCAACTTTGACCTATCATATATACCTTTGGGAGCATCGCCACTCCGTGGGATGTTGCACGTTTGGTTGTCCGCACCATCAATATTGGTTAATTCAAACGTCGCGCCAGCAGCACATGGGTTATTCTTCGTATTTAACTTGGAAGTGCGTGCACCTTCAGCAGGGATGGCGGTGGTAGCCACGGCACACCTCAGCACTCCGTTGGCACTCCTGGTCAGTATCAACCGTTGTGGGGGCAAGGCGCATGCATCGGCCACACGCACCATCTGCAGTGGCGGTCTACCATCCGGCCGCACTAGCTGCTCATTGCTCACAGAGGTACAGTTCTGTTGCAATGTATTGTCACGTGAGTTATGTGAAGTGGCGCTGCTTTCAGTCAAGGCGCACTGCACCCTTTCAGTTCCACCTTCTAACACAAGTTGTGCCACCTCAAAGTCATTATTGTTTGTTCTGTTACCTCTGAACTATCCTCCAACACACTTCCTGAACTTGACCTGTGGCACTGCTCCATGTTGTTTCTCTCGCTACTCCCTAATTGTAAAAGCAGCACTGGGCGCTATGCGGTATCGATGTTAAGAAGAAGAGATGATCGCCCCCTTAATGTCTTCAGTTATCTCTTATTCCCTTCGTGTATATGGAAACGGCCCTCCCCTTCCACAAACGAAAAGTTATTCAAAAGAGAAAAAAAATAGAGGCAAATTGATAACCGTAAAAAAGTAGTTAGCCGCTGAGTGAAAAAATTCCCATATCCATCCACTACCTTCCAAATACGGCTTATTAATGATGACAGATAAAAATAATCATGAGCCACGGTATCGTGAGACACCGTAAGGGCCCATGTCGACAGGCGGCCTCCAATGATGAAGTGACACCAGCGCCCTGCCGCACGTTATCCAGTTGGAGACCCATAGAAGCCATATTAGCGTAATGCTTTAATCTTTTTTAAAGGGTCACACAAAAGCACCGAACGCATTGGTGAAACTTTCGTCAAGTCGATTGCGACAACCGGCCAGGTCGCCGCGGACTGGCTTGACTAATGTGTGGTGTAAGCAACCGCTTAAGGCAACATGGGCAGTTTAGTCTTAAAAGTATCCCCACACGTACCTAACCGTGATTATGGTGTCGCAACCGTGAGGCAACTTGTCCCGTGTAAATAGAGGTAAGGCAAAAAGCATCATGAATATGAAAATAATTGGCTCCTCCATGAGTATCCCTGCTGAGTGGCCAACGTGGCTTGACTCCCACCCCAAGATCAAGAAAAGGAAATGTACAAACGGTAACACCGCCACAAAAAAAACCGTTGAAAGCGTCTCCTAACGTCTCATGGGGCATGTACATGGAGAAAACAGTAATAATTTTCCTAGCCTTGAGACTTTTTCTTTTCTCTC
The DNA here is from genome assembly GCA_002287245.1 of Trypanosoma congolense. Lineage (NCBI taxonomy): Eukaryota > Euglenozoa > Kinetoplastea > Trypanosomatida > Trypanosomatidae > Trypanosoma > Trypanosoma congolense. Next base: position 33,309 of record NHOR01000027.1, on the reverse strand, counting down.
TTCTTTCGTGGTTCGCCATCGATTTTAGTTGATGGTTGCATGCTGGACTGTGCAGGACGTGTCATCAGCTTTTGCATTTCTTCCGCCGACTGTTCATACCGTTTCGCTATAAACCAGTCGGGTTCGAAGCGCCGTAGCCATGTTCCAAGCACATTCGCCACTTCCTTAGCAGCACCTTCTGTAAAAAGGTCTCCGTGATGACGACAGCTTTTCACCACAGAGGGTCGACGTATGGCAAACACTTCGCTGTGGGCCGCCGCATCCGACAGTGCGTTAGCGGAGGGAACAATTATTTGCAGGGGATGACGCACCTCTGCAAGGTGTCTCACTGATACATAACGCTCGTCAGAACGTACAAGGCCCCCCCTGCTAAACAGCTTCGAAGAATCAAACAAGTAATCACGGTAGAGTGCATCGTCTGCTGAATGTGGACATGGCAGAGTTTCTTCAAGAGACGTATTGAGAGTCTCCTTTGCAAATGACAAGTCCCTCTCCGGTACATTAACATCTTGCTCAGCTTTTGCAATGTCATTCCGTTGCTCGTCATTGCGCAGGATATTCCGCGCAACCAAAGGAGTATCCAGGGATACTAGCGTTCCTATTCGGTGTGGATACCCCCGGAACGTCATCATCCGTGCTCCAACAAGAGCCCCGTAAGAATACGTTAAGAAATGTGTCCAATGCACGTCAAGTGCATCCATAACAGCACATACCGTACGGCAAGACTGCCCTATCAAATCAGTCGATATATCTGCATTTTTAATTTGCAAAGGGATGTACACTGCACCATAGTCCCACGAGAGCTCGGAAAGCATCGGCTCGTACTTCTCCGCCGCGTTTACAGCATCTGCTAAGTCATGGGTTGTGTGATCCAGGATGATAAGTGGACGCGGGCCAAGACTTCTTCCATGAAACATTACCGTCTGTGGCACCAATTTTCTGTGCGGAACTTCAAGCGAGCATTTCTGCCATGGTTGAATACCAAGAAGTTTGAAACGTTCGCATTTCACGGCACCGTTTCCTGCTGAACCCCCTATCGGTTTCGTTAAGGACAAGCTACCAGCGGCAGCAGCAGTGCAGCGCACAGGCCAGGTCAGTCGCATGTAACACCACGCCAAAAAAAGAAATGTCTGATCAACAGGTCAGTAGTTATCCCACTATAAGCTCTGTGCACGTTCTCACAGAGCTTTTCTGACCGATTTCTTTGCAAACCTTTGCACTACAATAGATTGGGAAGCCCGTAGTTCAAATAAACAAATAAAGTAAATGCAACAGACAGCAACGCATAACATCTGCAGAAATAAGAATGTCCACACACAGGTAAATATATACATAGAGACGTGTTTTTTTCTCCAAACGTCAGCTTACTACATGCACAAGGACGTAAATCAACGGAGGGTAACGACGAACACAAGAAACAGGCGTGCACACCTCCTATGAGATAAACCCACGACTAGCAGATACAGCATCGGCATGGTGCGGCACTGACTTGTCAGGTCCATCAGTAAAATGAAGTAATTGTGATATGTATCGTAGAGACACGGCCATACGCACATGCACCGGGGTGGCAAGAGCATCTAGCCTCCTTCCGGAAGCAGTTCACACCGTACTGACTTCCCAGGGCATCAACCGTCACAGCCGGTCAACGGGAACGCGGGATGTGTAACCAGTGCAAGGAAAAAGGATACGTACAAGGCGACAATATTAGTGTTATCGGTCCTGGAAATCGTCCAAGAATAACCCCCCATCCGACATCACTGCCCGATTGTGTCCAACTCACCCCCTCCCTGGGAAAATGGAGCCAACCAACCCGTACATGGAAATGGCAAGGGCAACTCAGGCTACACGTAAAAGCCACTCGGACGTTTCGTTCCTTGACTGTATCAGTGCATACATCTTAAAAGTACAAGCCATCCCATGGATGACAGGAAGTGGGAAGGCAACATGCAGCGTAAAGCACTCCCACAGAAACGGCTCTCAGCAGTCCTCTCACGGTAGACAACCTCAATCCTCCTAATCATCCTCTAGATAAACTTGAGAAATAAAAGACACAAAGTCGCTGCTATCTTCTGTCATTAAGAGAAAATGCTTCAAAGGATCCGTCACTAACACCCATCCAGTCAGCCACAACAAATATACAAATAATTGTTTCGACATGGTGAAATACCTGCCCCCGAAACACACACAGGCAATGTGTACGCACACTTAGTGATGGGTAAGATACATGTATACCTATACAAGCAAGATAGGGGGGAACCTATGCACATACATTTACACTTGTTGTGATCGCATTTTAGGAATATCTCTACACCCACACGCCCATGTGGGAGTTGCACCTACCCATCCGTACCCTGCAAGCCTCGCCTCGTGTAATCACGAAAAGTGCTGATTATAAGTGATCCGATCGACCTGCATGGAAACGCAGACACCACCACCCTGCCACAGCCTATACTCCGATCATACAAAAGACTTATTTCTTTTTCCACTACTCACTGGAGTCACACATACTTGTGTCACAATACACCTGTTAAAACCACTATTCATTTGCCGCAACCTGGGCCATTCGATCATACTCTGCGCGCGCAAAGCGATCCCAGTGAGTACGCCCAACCCCACATAGCAACCGATCTTGATGTGCAACAAGAGGATCCCTGTGATCAAACTGAAGCAGACGCAGAACGTTCGTAAGCATATTGAGTGCTGCACCAGCAGCTTCGAGGTTGGATAGCAGATCCCGCAGCACAATTCCGCGCGATGAAGTAACTCCAAGCATGTCAAATATCTGGCACACAGCACTTGCGAAAGGCATAGTCCCTTCCGGTACATGCTCCAAGACTATTCTTCTCGTCTCATCGTAAAAGCTCTGTAGCTCATAGAGGGAGAGGACCCCATCTCCATCAAGATCCAATATACTGAACCAATAGCGTACAGCCGTTGGAGTCGTCTTATCCTCTTCAGAGAGGCAGAACCACACAAATTCTTCGTAAGTTATTCGGTCCTTCACAACGGACTTCGATTGTCGACCTAGACCATTGAAAATGCGATCTGCTATTATAGGATTCATAGCACCATCAGGGGCATACTTCATGAAATCGTGACGGGATAGCAACATGTCGCGGTCTGTGTCAAGCTCCCAAAAACGACAATAAAGTACGTAGAAGTGCTCATACGAAAAGTAACGAAGAACGGAGTTGATGTCATCCGTCGCATCGACTTGACGGAGACAATCCACAAAGCCAGAGCACTCCATCTCCGGATATGTAATACGTCCACGATGCAAACGGTCAAGGTCGTAGAAAATGCGGTAGATCACTGTTTCCATGTATTTGTCTTGGATATCGGGGGTCCGTTTAAGTAGACTGAGTCCTGGATGGTGTTCTAGGAGGACCTTGATGTACCCGTGGAAGTCTTCGGGCACCAGGTAAGGCCGGTCGGGCATCGTGATGGTACCAGAGGACCACTTACCACCAGCATCAGCCCCCGCCTTTGGGCCGTAGGCACCAGTACTCGAACTTAGAATAAGCAAGTGAAACACGCGACGGCCGATGCAATACCCACGCAAAAAATTCTCGAATAAATCCAAAACTTGCTGCGCTGTTATTGGAGCCATTGTACCTCGCGAGGGTGCCCCACATGAGGCGCGTGACGGAAGAGAGCCGCTGTCAGACACCGGAAAAGAATCCACACCAACACGCCCACAGTTAGACCGCAATATTCCCATCACAAGGAAGGCAAAATACTTTGGGAGACCAAGGCACTGAGTGCATATTCTCTGCATTACATACACCAGTTGTTCGTTGTAATTTGTGCTTTGCTTTGTCGCTAAGCCATTACTAGTACCAAACCCTCGAATATGCACACCCAGGGCGTGGTGTGCACTCTGAGAACACCTTGGTGGCGCTGGAAGGCGGCTAAACTCCCTTTTAATAAAAAGTGAGACGCTCTTGTCATCTATGGCCCTTAGTGTAACAGCCACAGAACTCCTTCCACAGTCATGCATGATCGGCTTACCACCCATTGTAAGAAGGTGACTCCCAAAATCAACACACACTGTTGCAGGAACTACCGTTCCCTCTACCAGTTTCAGGTGTGGGTTCTCATGTTTCGTGTATGTAAGACCAGCCAATGTCTCCTCAGAATCTTTTGGTACGCCTTCTGGAAAATAAAATGGAGGTATATCCTGGTATGAAGCCCCCTGCGTAATAGAAGCTTGCGAGGGGTCACTCTGACATCCTGAAAAGGGACCTTGCGGTACACGCTCTGAACAACCAGCAACAGATGAAGTAACTGATCTCATGTCGCTTAAGTGATTAGCTACAAAACTTCGACTAAACGACGACCGCGGCGCCGAAGGGGGAAAAGATATGGCCTGGCCAAAAGTTTCTCTCATTTGCACTTCCCTTTTCTCACGCACTACATCCGGGTTCAGCGAGCCACTGTCCCCCTCTGCGCTGCCTATATTATCTGAATCAACAGCAACTAGTGTAACATAACCCGCGGATGGCGATGAAGACCTAGGTGACTGTGGTGCGTCAACAGAGTTGCCAACACCTTGCTCATAGGGCCTGTTCACCCTCCTCCTCAATGTCACAGATGGAGGTTCACTTGAATTGTTAGTCCTGTCTTCACACTCACCCTTCATCACGGGGCTTCCAACCATTATACCAGCCTTTTGGAAAAACTCTACAATCAATCCATCGGCTATATCTGCTGTCTTCTCCTCGCCCATCCAATATTCTAGCAGTTCAAGCATTTTAATTCTAACTCCATTCTGTGATAGTCCACTGGAAGCCGCCATTCGGCTCTGAACTTTGGTTATCTGCCTAGGTGACAATGCTGAAGAAAGAAGCAAAGGTAAATCAGCCCAGCTCCTACCATCAGCCGTCAACATGTTCCTGCTTCCGAAACCGGAGACCGTAGTTCGAGAGCTCGGCACGTAAAATGCATCGTTGGGAGACGAGCCAACTGGCGCAGGTACAGGAGCGCCGCTAAAGTATGTACCAAGCCTGATCCCCAACCCCTTGGAGTGTGCTGATTCATCATGCGCTGCAGGAGACCGAGGTACGTGACGCGTTGGGCTGGTGTCACCGCTAATGGAATCATTGGGACAAACGTGATCCATTTCAGAGTAACCACGAAGCGTGTTGTTGGAACTAAGGTGCTGTGGCTCCCCGTGTCGCCATTCAGGAGAACTATTGTTGCTTGGGGGTGTCTGCGCCCTTCGGACATCCCAGCAAGATGAATGACGCGATGGTAGTACATCCTCAACAATACAATCTTTAATAAACGAAGAGCCGTTATCGCCGACCCGGGCACTATTGCAGGAGGGTTGTGCAAGCCTCCCATTGGAATTCGTGGCTTCAACCCTCAGTCCCCGTCGAGAACTTGTGCAGGAAAGAACGCACCCACCAACTAGTCTATCATCTCCCATGGCTTACGCGCTAATCATACAGTTCATTTATCAAAAAAAAAAAAACAGTGGTGTAAAACATGAAGATAACAATCAACGGAGGGTAACGACGAACACAAGAAACAGGCATGCACACCTCCTATGAGATAAACCCACGACTAGCAGATACAGCATCGGCATGGTGCGGCACTGACTTGTCAGGTCCATCAGTAAAATGAAGTAATTGTGATATGTATCGTAGAGACACGGCCATACGCACATGCACCGGGGTGGCAAGAGCATCTAGCCTCCTTCCGGAAGCAGTTCACACCGTACTGACTTCCCAGGGCATCAACCGTCACAGCCGGTCAACGGGAACGCGGGATGTGTAACCAGTGCAAGGAAAAAGGATACGTACAAGGCGACAATATTAGTGTTATCGGTCCTGGAAATCGTCCAAGAATAACCCCCCATCCGACATCACTGCCCGATTGTGTCCAACTCACCCCCTCCCTGGGAAAATGGAGCCAACCAACCCGTACATGGAAATGGCAAGGGCAACTCAGGCTACACGCTAGGTTGCTATCCTTCACTCACAACATGTAACTAACAATATCGCACACTCTTTCTATAAGATCCCTACACGGGTGAGGCAGTGTCCAGAGTGATCATTGATGCAGACGTGGAAACTATAAGGTAATAAATATTAAAACAGCCGAACGTGGCTTTAAAATGATAGTAGCAAGGGAAATAAGAGTAAGTCTTTACCTGTTTGTAGGGGAAACGCCGTTGCTGATGTTGTCAAAGAGGGTACATAAATGACACACAGTGATATCAATATAACGCCATGCTGACCATCCGGGGGTGGCATTAATATACTATATAGACATATTAAGAAAGTGCAAAAGAGTTATAATACATTCTTTGTTCATTTCGACACGACATACTTGTCGTGTACAACATCCTTAGCGCACTTGACGAGTGTTTTGTCAGCATCAGCCCGCTGAACTCAATAGCAAAAAAAACACCACTTATGCATACGACATAAGCTGCGTCGAAATTTTCGAGTTACGGGTCAATATCACACGATATCAAAGCTTCTTATCAAATGATGCCCCGTTTAGCCTCATCAGGCAACTTCGTAGCCAGTGCATGAGACGAGATGGTAGTGCGAGATGAGAAACACTAACAAAGCAGGAAAACATACATAGATGGTAGGATAAAATGGAGTCAGTTCTGACCCATACACTGGTCGGTCCCTCTATATGAATAATGTCCCAAAATATAAAACAAGCAATGGCCCCCAAGCCGATACACTGGTGTACGCCATTCTTAGTGGCCTAAATTCACAAAAATCTTAATAAACAGGGAAACGGATTTTACTGAGACATAACTGACTCGTAATAATGTCAACAGTACGCAAGTAACCCCATAAACTTAACGAAAAGGGAATGATGACGATAACAACAATAATAATCTTAAACACCGTAATATAGAGCTTCATCTTTTATTGGCCTCATCACACACACGGGAACGTATTAGAAACACTGGCACAGATTATGGGCTTTCAAAGCAGAACCCTTCGTACCATACAATCGTCCATTATCGTAGTAGTGTCCTATTTTCCTTCGTGGTGCAGAAGTTGTGCGCGTATCACTAGACACCTTGATGTCACGGAAGAAATAAATCTAAGTATTGTACGCGAAAAGTAAACATACTATGGTAATGTTTATGCTGTCATGGTGAGCAATGCAACCAATACCAGATAGAACCGTTTACTCTCCTCCTCAGACTCACCCCTGTTTGCTGAATTCGAGAATGCAAAGCACTTTCCGGTTACAGTTGAAAGTAAAAAATAACAACGCGGAAAGAATGTGAAAATAGCATTAAAAATTGCAGTTCAAAAATCTCCCATCAGAATGGAAAAAATACATGGAATTTTAAGGTTAAAAGGTACTAAAGCCCTCGCGAAGGAGGAAATGAGCCACGCCATATGCACACGGTGAACCGTATTATTACCCTGTAAGGCACCGCACAAGTGTTTGAATAACAATGCAGTTTTATACTGAAAGGATGACCGTCTTCAGACGGTCCTATTATATATCTGCGACCTCCTGGTTAATGTGCGCATAACTGTGCACAAAGGGATATACGAAATATATAAATATCCTCATAGTGAGTGAAGATGTTATTGGTGGTTATGGCTATTGAACGAGTGCAGAATGCAGAGCACCGCATACCAGGTCAACGACAGCAGCGACAATCCCATCAAATTATACATTATTTTTTAAATACCTTTACAAAGAAGAACCTGTAAAAGTAGCATGAACATTTGATTGAATTTTGTCATCATCTAAACGCTCTAACAAAACACAACATTACAGACACTTTCATGTTGCTCAATAATCTATTATTCACTAAAGCCAAGCATCAGTCCCAACGTTAAATAAGAGGCATGTATGTGAGCAAACATAACAGTAGCAACAAAGGGTCGTCAATCCCATACAGTCGATCCCATTCGCTCGGCTACAGTATCGTCATTCCTATTTGCTCTCTCAAGTGGTTCTTAGACTCTTTGGGGGGTTGAAGAGAAGAATATGCATTGTATTTTATTCACTTTTTTTGGTACTGTTTTTTGTCGGTGGTACCGATAACAGAGGTAATATTTATGATATATGTATAATTGTCTCGTTCTTATCGCATGTGCGTGTGGAAAACTAAACGAAAAAGCTTTGTTTCTCAACTCCAAAATCGAAGATAAGCGGTTCGTGTTTGTCGACCAGTGATGACGGCCCCATTGACCGGTCATCTCAGTGCAGCCTATGGTAATATATATATATATATATATATATATATATATATATATATATATATTGTTACGGTGTGGAAAAAAAAAAAGTACTATAGAACAGCTATATCTCTGGATATTTTAGGTTAAAGTAGTCCGAAGGAACTCTCATATGGCTATTTATAAGTTCAACAGTGACTGAAAGTCATTATGCATTGTCTAAGAGTTTACCTCTTCAATGTTAGACGTAACTGCTTCAACAAAACGCATGGGATATGGTGTAGGTTCTGGAAAATCTTCTACCAGAGAATTGATATAGTCTAGTAAAAATGCTTTTTCTTCATCTGCTTTTGCAAAAACCGCATATCCGTGAAACATGGGACACGTCCATAATGCACCGGAAACAGTTGCGACAACGTGCTTGGACATCTCTGGATTCTCTAACCAAAGTTCATAACCACATTTGCTTTTCTCAGTAAATAAAGCAGAGACCGTTGCTCCCGTAACCTGTTCCAGTAAATGTGCTATTCGGAGCGGCGGCACATCAGCCGCAACCCATTTGATTATTACATCTGCTGCCCTGCATGACAATCTTCCAAAGAATGATTTCGTAGCACATCTCGCACAGAGATAATTAAATAGCTCTAGATGTATACTTGGTTTGTCCAGTGGTCTCACGGTCAAAGAATGTACAAAAAGACTAGCCATTTCCTTGAAAGGTACTGGCGCGACAACATTATTTCCGTCGTATTCCACTTTCGTCCAGTCCTTCTTAAGTTGTATGTATGTATCACCTTCTTCTTGGCTAAGTCCGGAGTCTGGATTTGGAGACCAAGGCTTGGCATGAATGGAAAGGCTAGCTTTCTCCAGCTTCTTCAATTCATCTGTTGTGGTTGGATTCCTTCTGACTGGGCTAGATGCCCTTAGGATAGGAGTACCACTATATCTTTTGGAGCCACCTGGAGGCACTGCACCCATCTGTGGCAAGGCTCTCATATTTGCTGAAAGCATAAACATATCATAGTATTGCAACGAATAAGGTGCCCAAAGGGCGCTCGAACCCATCGCAGAAGCCTGTTCTCGAGGTGGGCCTGCCCGTTCTTGACTCTTTTCAGTCGGATGAGAAGTAGCTCCAGCAAGTGGCTCAAAAGGCGCCGCATTAATTGAAAATGTATGTGATGTGGCTGATTCCCCATTACTCGTGTCCCTTAATGAGTCACTCTCTTTGTTGTTCATTTCTGTATCGATATGTTAGTAATAACGCTATGTTGGCAAACTAATAAAGCATGTAGGAAAGATAGGATAGTATCGTTTATATGTATGGCACAATCCAGGGATTTGTTAAGAGCGAAAAAAATTAGTTGTTAACAAATAAAAAGGCGGTTGTCGTGGTGGGGGCTCACCACTCAGCATGCTCTTCTACACGATCAATGTGAGTAAAAGTCCTCTAGCAGTGCCGTAGGGCCATATGTGGAGAAGTCATACTTACACTGGTGATGCGAAAGCTAAATGATTGATTAATTTCGTCCAAGACAATTTCAGGGGGGGGAACTGATGCAACAAGTATACCAGAAGAGATAGCATCCAGGACGATCAGGAACGAGAAGAAATCACAATGATCTGGACGTCAGAGATTGATGGCACTCATGGTAAATCGTACACCATTGTTATGGGACTTCAAGAGCGCAACAGCGTAAATACGGTGCGTGCGAAGGAGTTTGGTAGAAATAATAAAATTGAGGTAGATATCATAAAATGTAAGTTAGAGTTCGTTAGTTTCTAAAGCTGCCACACCCACAAGCCTCCTACCGTATAGCATGAGAACGCAATTGGAATCATAAAGAAGTAGTTCGTTTTATGGGGGGAAGTATCATTCCTCAGCAAAACCAGGTTATGCTCTACCTTTTGAAAAGGAAAAGAAAAAAGGGAAGAAAGGAAACACACTATGAAAATTAGGTTTCATACAATATCGCCCATTCAGGTTAACCACACTAATCGGTCCAGTCTAAATTAGTCATTGTTTCGCATCAACAAGCTACATTCCATATCTACGACGTGAGGCTTCATGACATTTCCCCCAGTAGTCAATCATACCATTTACTATGCCGTCAGAAACCACCCCATTGGGTCAAATATTGCACTCTAAAGAGAAGGAAACAGGAAACTCCAAAATGTAGTGCTAAAATTAACCTAGCATAAAACACCCAAACCACGCCACGACTTCCTACTACATTAGTGGCTTTAAGTTTCATGTATTAGTTACATCCTGTTTATTATTATTTTTGTGGTACCGCATTTCATAAACTATCGTCAGTAGTTTCCCGTTGAATGAAAACGAAGACGTTGTGGCTGTCCTACTCGTCCGCAACCAGAACCAGTAAAACAACATCGTGGAATAGTCGTCCACAGCCCGTACATCCTAACTCAGTGGTAGAAATACTCACAAAACCAAGCGCTTCGTATACGCGTATTGTTGGTATTTTCACCGTTAATGCTAAACTAACACCGACTAGTCTGTGAGCAAAAATGTGCCTAAAACGTCTTTTATGCTCATGGCGTCGGGTAATTATTAATCGATAATATCCTTATTTTTCAATACTGTGTAAACCTATTTCCAGTTGTCCAGGAAGAGCTTCCCCATTTAAAAAAGAAAAAAGGAAAATTAAATTAATATATTGCAAGTGCGTTAAAGAGTGGTTCTTTGATGCTGCTCAGCATCCTAACTGCATGCTGATATCGGTAAGAGCCGTAGTACCAAACAACTCTACCCCAACGGGAATATGTCGTTCATGAGATCAAGCTCACGTCACAGTATATAGTACCTTCCCGGTGGGGCGGGCGACCGCGGATTTGTAGAGGCCAGGTTAATTTTTTTCTTCAGACTGATGTGATGTCTCCGAAAGTAGCAGAAATGGTCCTGTATTTGCACCGACTGCGATGTTGTTCTCTGTGAACTATAAATCTGCAGCAAGAGGATAACTAGTCACCTCCACAGTCAGCAAGTCATAAAGGGTTTTCTTTTTTTTAAAAAAAGGAGAGAGAGGAGGAGAAAAAATGAAAAAGGATAGCAAGACGACCCTATAGTAAGCTACCTTTTCCCATTTTGTATGTGGCTCTGCATATGCCTCACAATCTTACTGGCTTATAATACTAGCTTCACCGCGAACAGCCAAGTTGCTTGAGATTAAGCAACAGCACTTTTATATACTAATGATATTTCTTGGTGCTTGAAATCCTATTATCTTTCTAAGTTTCCATTAATTTTATCTAGTTAGAGAGTTGTCAAACGTCTAGAGTGCACTTGCTTCTCTCTTCCCGGCTTCTTTCAACACCAGCGAAAGGTAGTGTTTCTTAATGCACCTGCATTGTACACGTGATGCTCCTTCCAGGGAATTGTCAGTAGATATAGCAGTTGAAGAGGTCAATTATCACGGGGAACGAACGTAGTTCTCCGGCCATGCCCCCGGATGACTCGTCTTCCTCAGCATACATTGCGGCAGCTACCTAATGGACCATTCTTCGATCAACAATTGCTTCCGCACAGTTCGCTTTTGAAGACGAACATTGAATAGTCAATGCTCCCTCTCACCACGCTCACCCGCACCTCCGTGCGCATCCCTAAGCCCCGTGCCGTTGAAACATACTGCAGCCTTCGGCATGCGTAACCTTATCTACAGTTGGGCACCTACGTCAATTCAAGCGTAGGAAATCGAGTCCAACCACATCCGTCGCTAATTTTTCCGTACTCTCAAATGCTCTGTGATAAGTGTGGCTTAAGCACGGATAGCACAAAGTGCGACAACAATCAGTTCAGGCGTTGCATTGCAGTTGTAGTTCATGGGAGTCTCCCATGTGCAAATTGTTAGTTTGACGAGGTCCCCTTCCGGCCACAGACTCCCCTAGGTTACCGAATATGGTGCCACCAGGCTGCCGTCAGGAATGCACCGGTGCACCGGTGCACCGCCCGAAGAAACTGTGGATCCATTCACACATTTGGCCAACCTGACTGAGTGCCCTCCCGCATCGCAAGTGCTTTTAACATAAGAAAACAAATGACCCGCGTCGTTGCCCTCAACCACTCTGTTTAGTAGCTGGACGGTTTCCCCGTGCGATAATGCGGGCAAGTCGAGCCTACAGCTCGGGCATCCGCTGAGACACCTCATGCTGTCTGTGCACTCTACCGCTGTGTTCTGAGGACCTATATGGCAGCACACAGCTAAAAACAATTTTTCCATCAATCGGTTTGGGTCCAAGACAAGCGGGCCTGTAGTCAAGTGGCGCTTTCGTGGCCTCTGAGGTTAGCAGTTCTACGCGTCGTACGGCGCCGCTGCATTGTGATACATTAAGGTAATCTTGATCCACATATAGTTGGAAACCTGCCTGGGTGTTTCGCAACGGTAGCAAACCCGCCTCGCGTTCTCGCCCATTTGAGACATGTCTTTTTCATTCTTCCAAACCAGAAGAAAGTCTAGGAGAGCTCATGGCGGAGTTTTCGTGCCTGCAAAAGGCAAAACAGAGGAGTCTGACTAACGTCAAAGGAGTCGCGCAGGGGCCCCGATGTCGGGAAACTGCTCCACCCAAAAGGTTTGGTGTCCCGCCTAAAAAAGAAAAACGCACATACTTTGAACATCGGCAAATACAGGGTTTATCTCCTTAATTTAGTGTATATACTACTGGTTTCATTTCTAGAAATGCGAAACCTTTGTTTACATGAAGAAAAACACCTTGCCAACGTGTGAGGGTGTTTTTTTACGAAAAGGGGTCTTCTGATACCGTTGTGAACTCACTGTTCGGACCACTTTTGACAGTTTACACCGAGAACGTGATTTGTTTTCTGCGCTTTTTGTGGAGATATTTTCTTCTTGGCTTTGTGGAAACCAAGTGCGTTAAACAAAAGCACCCTCCTCCATTAGTCGTTAAAACGCAGCAGAGTAAGAACGTGTGCGCTATGAAATTTGCTAATTTTTCGTGTCGTTCGGCGAGACTGAAACCTCTCAAAGAGTTAGCTCCATGCGAGGCGCATGGCATACCAACACACAGTGGTGAGCACGAGGAATGAAAACCTGAAACACACATCAACATCTTCCATTAGAAAACCGAATAAATTGAGCGGTGTATAAAATGCGCTGGAAAACTATGCCGTCAAGCCGACGTTAAGTCTGTGAGGCGAGATTTCTCTTCAAGAGGAGAATTTCATTATATACAGCACCGTGGCCAGATAGCTGTGGGAGAACAAAAGAAAAAAACCACTCACCTAACCACCAAAGACGTGGAAGTTCTCCGTTCCTATGGGGAAACAGCGCACTCCTTAAAAAGGAAGCACTGACTCACGCTGTGATGATTATTGAATATGATCTCGACCCAATTGGAGAAAACACACAAACCTCGTGGAATCTCCACGAAACACAGGGCGATGCCTCCACTACTAGGTCTCTCTGATGAAGTAATTGGTTCAGTTGACCCAACATACGTGGGGGACGCACAGCACTTGGTGGCGGCCCCGTAGGGATTGCCGAAGAATGTCATAACACTTGGCAAGCTTCTTTTTCAGAGACACGGCACTTTGCGAGGCACCCATCACACGAGAGCGACAGCCGTAGAAGAGAGCCAGCTCCTCCTTCAACAAGTGGACGTCAGCAGCCTATCATTAGACTGGATCCGGCGGCGGATAAATTTTGCAGCAAGAGGTTGTTTCGACAAGGCGTGTAACATTAAGCGACAACTTACAGCCGCACGGGCCGGTAATCGGGGATCCCATTTAGGGATTTCCTCTGAAGGTGCCAAGTTAACGAAGACGGTTTCCATAAGAAGAGCGCCGAAAAAAAAGACGGCAAAGGATGTGCGGTGCTGCTTACAGTTGTTGGGGAAAAACCGGTGGGGTCGTGCGATGTTTTACTGCCTGGTTCAAAACCGAGGACGAGCAAGAAGATTATGAGGCTACAGCGCCTTTGGGGTGTATTTTTCAATACTCGGACGGAGTTCATGATGAGATGGCCGCCCCATTCGATTTAAGACGTCCCTTCCCCATGTAGAGTCAGCTGCCGACTTGCGTCCGAGGCCCCGACGCCGTACGGTGGACGGGAATATCGTAGAGTTTACGCGCCTCCCCAAGGGCTATAAATGTGGTCCTGAGATTTAACATACATTTACGCAGGTTTTGACTGGGGACCCTGAGACGGCAAAGAACAGACGCACGACTCGGCATCAGCTAAAAATTAGCGCATGGATTGAAACCATTCGGTTGAGCGGGCCACGCAAAGGCGTAGGAACATGGGGGGCTGTGACTGCGGGGAACACGAGATGGCGCGATGCCATAGTGAGCAAGCAAAGGGTTCAAGCCAAAAGGCATGACTTTATCGGAGTGTGGTGCGGCCACGAAACACAAACTGTCCCTTTAAGCGGAGGATCATCCTGAAAACTGCGAGAGGCTCCGCCCCTAGAGAAGCCAACGATAGAAGAATCTGAAGCATTACATTGTGTATAATTTACACAACGGGAGTACGCCGGGTTCTTTTTCAGCCATTTCCTCCTGGAAATAGTGTGTCGCTCTTTGTCGCGCCTAAATAGAGGTCTCACAAAGCTACAAGATCCAACAGGTCAGTCTCCTTATGCATTCAGCATTGGCCAGGGTTGGCTCGAAACACATTCGGGGGAAGTGCTGGCATCCCTCAAAAAATGTTTTCCAATAACAGGCGCGTCAGTGGCAAACACTCACATGTGCGGATGAGGCACTCTTTTAGTTGAGGAAAGTGAAAGGGCACGGACCACAAGGGGCACTTGGGCGCAGGCCACAAATATTATCCTGCAAACGATTACATGGGCTCAGGGACTGCCCTGGGAGTATTTGAGGAGTGTGTCTTTGGCTCTTTGCACATATGCCCTGACAACATAACAGTTATGCATGTTGTGAAAAGGGGCGGTAGGCACACCAACACCTCGGCGCGCGAAGCGAAGCGCATAGATACAGTTCCAGAAAAAAAGGGTTTACATGCTACTTGGAGGAGTTATGCCACCCTGGAGGGAATTCCGGCATTTGGCATAATCCGCAGCGCGAAAAGATTGCAAACGGGCACCGCAGAAGTGGAGCGCGCGTTTATGGCGTTTTCAGCGTCTTCGCTTTCACAAGTATGGGAAATGACCTGAGTTCATCAAACTTCGTTTCATCTTACAAATGGTTTCAGCAGGCCTTTCTAATAATACTGTGCTTTTCTCCTCTTTTCTTCTGTTAATTCAGGGAAAGGGAAGACGCAGAGCATTCTCTTCCGATATGTGCCTTATTACTTTTTTCTTAGCTCATTGTTGATTAGGTTTAACTAAGTCGACCACTCAAATTAGTGGATATGATGTTACCCATCTGAATTTTCATGAATTCCTTTCCCTCCTTTTGTTCTTTGGAATGTGTAGTGTCCGCTGGTGTTGGGTTGGGCAATGTTTTCCCCACCGATCGTGGCATTGTGTTCTTCCCTGGCGATCCAAAAGGACCTACGGCACGAGCCCCTCGCTCGGGAGGGACCGTTTAGGAAAAAGTGGAGAAGTTGGGTATCGATCCCAATACCTCCCGCATGCTAAGCGGGCGCTCTACCATCTGAGCTACATCCCCGGCGGCCGGGGATTTGCATGAGGGGCATAAGACCGAAGACTGTTTACCCCGCCGCCCACGGCGAAAAAGTCGCAAACGGAAGGGTTCGAACCTTCGCGTGAGATCACACCTGCTTAGCAGGCAGGCGCCTTAACCACTCGGCCACGTTTGCGCCGTTGCGGCGGCGAAAGACAAAAGTCTTACGTCATTGTTCCTGCGCACCCCCAAAGGGAACATGTCTCTGCACGTGTTCTCGGTAGTATAGTGGTTAGTATACCCGCCTGTCACGCGGGTGACCCGGGTTCAATTCCCGGCCGGGAAGGTTTTTTTCCGCGCGATCCAGCCCGTCTGGGGCCTGAAAAAACCTTCCCGGCCGGGAATTGAACCCGGGTCACCCGCGTGACAGGCGGGTATACTAACCACTATACTACCGAGAACACGTGCGAGAGACATGTTCCCTTTGGGGGTGCGCAGGAACAATGACGTAAGACTTTTGTCTTTCGCCGCCGCAACGGCGCAAACGTGGCCGAGTGGTTAAGGCGCCTGCCTGCTAAGCAGGTGTGATCTCACGCGAAGGTTCGAACCCTTCCGTTTGCGACTTTTTCGCCGTGGGCGGCGGGGTAAACAGTCTTCGGTCTTATGCCCCTCATGCAAATCCCCGGCCGCCGGGGATGTAGCTCAGATGGTAGAGCGCCCGCTTAGCATGCGGGAGGTATTGGGATCGATACCCAACTTCTCCACTTTTTCCTAAACGGTCCCTCCCGAGCGAGGGGCTCGTGCCGTAGGTCCTTTTGGATCGCCAGGGAAGAACACAATGCCACGATCGGTGGGGAAAAGAGAGCGATGCTCCTGTCTGATCGTATCACCGGGCTTCATTTACCGTATTCGCGAGGCTGAAAGGGAGGTAAGGCAGGATTGGCTCAATTAAGCGAATTAAAATCGTTCCATCGGCTACCTCGGCAAAAGTCCCCGAACGGTTGGAAAGGAAATAATATGGAAAACAGCCGTATCGACTGCAGCTTAACATCGGATAGGAGCAAACAACGCTGGCAATGGTAAGAACAGTTATTGGAACTCTCCGGATGAATGTGTGCCGTTGCGAGATATGGCGTAGCACTGCCTTCGATGGAGGACCCTGCAGGAGAATATTTTCAAACCTTGTCTCCTTAGAGCCAAAATGGGACGCATCAAGTGCTCTCAACTCTATCCTTGTTGGTGAAGCCTCATTCATCACTGAAGTTGGTTTTCAGGCCGTATAGCTCAGCAAAATGCGAAGGGCTGCGGCAGTTTCTCTCAGACCAACCTCTCAATCTTCGCCAGCAGCTGTGGCACGCAACAGACGCAATTAAAGGTTGAGGAAAAGTCTGGAAGAGTCTCGAATACTCTCGGGAATAGCAAACACGAGCAGTAGCAGCAGCGAATGAGATGAAGGGCATGGCACTTGGTGTCGTGGCCAATGAGCGGTTGTTAGAACGCAGAAAGCTTACTCTGAAAACGGAATACCGGAAAGGATGAGTTGAAATCCATAATGGAGCCCCCGGGATGGGACTCCACCGAGGTGGCACACCGTTGGAAAAAGCGGTGAGGACCCGTCAGTTAAGCAGGGTGTGAGGAATGGCTCTTGAGGTCTCATGCGAACTGTGAGGATAACAAATTAGCCGTGATGGTGGAGTCGCCACGCCTTTTTTAATTGTATTTTCTACCTGTCCGTGATTCGGGCACCGCCTTATAGAGTCTTCCTGACATCCCTAACACGAGGCGGTACACCCAGCGTACTTCCACTCACCGCCATATACCCCTTCAGCATTGCTAATGGAGTCCGCTTGGCTCCCCGGATGCGAAACGCACGATGACATGGACCACCACCTGCCATCCCACACGGGACCACATTTCTTGTCGAGGGGTGCGCAAAGAGGAATGCTCAAAAACGGGCCGCCACAATCAGGAGGCGAGAGGCAGCCCTCTCCCCCTCTCATAGAATCTGGATTCTCTGTTTTTGCGAATCCTGAAACACGAATAGCTCTAGGGAGGAACGCCACCAGCCTCTCACCACTGTTTGACACCTGCTGGACCGCTCCTATCGTGCACATCCCTAAATGGACCCTCTCAGCTCGCCCAGCGCGGCGGGGCATTCGGGTAGGTGAGCCGACGGCCCCTGAAACATTTCAACCCGTGGATGTTTCTGTTTCCTCTTCTGGGGCTTGCGTTCTCGCAGCCTTCCCGGTACTGCTTCCCTCAGTCTTCCCTTACCACACCCAGCCCGCTCCTGGGTTCCTTCCACCCGTGAAGAGCCAGGAATCTCTCCACGAACCGCTCCTTGCGCCATGGACACCGCGAGCGTTTCCTCACGCGGCACTCTACAACGCCCCCATTCAAAAGCCTCGCCTCTTTCTCTGCCGCTTCGGTTTGTGCTGCCTCGATAATGACGTAGCGACAATCACTCCCTCACTAATCATTGCTCCTGTCTCCTCACACTTTCGTGCCCCTCTCGAGATGTTTCCACTATGGGTATCCAGTAGCGGTCCGTTATGGCATAGGTGTATTGCCTCACGC
>NHOR01000027.1:0-5000 GCA_002287245.1 Trypanosoma congolense | reverse complement strand
ACCGAGGAGACACGACACACACACACCACACATACACGCGGCCCTCTCACAATGCAATACACAATAACGTCACTCACTCACTCCAGGTGGTGGTGACAGCGGTAGCGGTGTGGTACACACATCTACACGCACTTATTACATAACTACACAACACCACACACACCCTACACACCCACACACACAGCTCGTGCGCGAACAGCATGCGCCAGAGTACACGCACGTGAGAAAAGTGAGAAAGAAAAATTCTACACCCCACTCCCGCACGCGCATCGCACTCGTTGTGGCGGGTGCCGGCGGCGATGGCTGTTGTTCCTCTTTGGTGACCTCTTTTTTTTCTGTTCCTGACACCCAAAGGCGAGAGGGAGAGATTCCTCCAAGCGCGGCATCATCAAGCACCGCTTCCCACACAACCAGCAGATCACAACGCGGCGATACACACAGGCACGAAAGGCGAACACGAAACAAGTTCCGCGAACGGCACTCAGCGCCGCACACACCGCACTCTCACCACTGCGCGTTGCACTCGCGACCGCGTCAAACTAAGCACGCAAATTACACATACACCCTAACCCCACCCCGCACAACCATTTTGGGGGAGAGCAAAATACTCCCCGGCACACACGCACACAAGTGCGCATGCGTTGGCGTTATTTTCGGGATTGCGCGCGATACGCGTGTGACATGAACACACACATCACAACACATAAAGAACACACGGCCACTACGACAAACACACACAGGGCAAACACGGCGTATGAACAAAGTACACACACGCTCACAGCATGACTCGCTGTTACACAGGCCTCGGGAGGTCAGCAAAAAGCCGCCAACCCACCACCACACGGGGGGAACCCAGCCCACACACAGCATTCACATGAACCTTCTGAAGGAAATCGTAGGATGACAGTTAAACAGCATCCGCCGTGAATCGAGAAGTAGCACCAAAACTTACTTTCGCGAATACATAAGGAATTCCGCGCTTTACTACTTGTACCTACCCGTCTGACATTCCTGACGGTTATACAGCCCTTTTTTCGTTTTTTGTACATGTTTTTTTCCACTTTCGTATTTGTGACGGTTATATAGGCCATTTGGGAGTGTGCCCAGACGGAGGTTCTGCAACTGTTGGATAATATCACGCTCACTCAATGTAGTGGGTCAGGGGTCTCAAGGTCAAGGTCAGGTCAGGGTCAAGGTCATCAGGGTCAGGGGTCAAGGTCAGGCGGTCAGGCGTCAAAGGTCAGCAGGTCAGGCGGTCAGGGTCGCCGCTCGTTGGGATTGCATGTCTCTAAAGATGTGGGTGTGCGCTTTTAAGGAAAGGCAATATAAAAAAGAAAAGTGAAAAGTGATGCGCAAACAAAGGAGGTGTGGCAAACCTTCCATGAAATGCTGAAAGATAGTATAAAGGAAAGGAGCGATTTAGAGAAGGTGACTCTTGTGAATAATTTCTTGTCAATACATGGTGTACGTGCAGGAGACCCAGTGCACACACCGAGAGAATGTCAAAGGAGATGGAGTAAAGATTGTAATGAAGGAAGATGCGGGTACCAACACGGCCTACGTACACCATCGTATCCACTGGATCGTGGATGTTCCATCATACGGCATCGTGGGAAGATGCACCACTTGCACGGGGAGGCAATAGTAAGGCAGGGAAGCCATCGCATCCTTATGTCAATCATCTGGGTTCCATGCGGAGCCTAGATCACCCTCCACCACCACCACTACAGCCCGGCATATATACTCTCATGCTTACGAGACTACGTGATAAGACGCCTTTGTCGCTTCCATAGCGCATTACCCCTCAGTCCCAACACCGGTCCATGCACACAGAGCACAACACACATAAAACCAACGCGGTATGACTTTTTAAGAAACAAAGTATCGCACAACGTGCAAGAGGCGCCTTAGCAGCCAGCTATGTGTGAAGCATTGGGGACCCTAACCCATTGGCCATCCGAGGAGAGAAATCCGCTCCGGCATTCCCAGTGGTAGGCGTAACTACTGGGGGGACGTGTATATTAACTACGATCCCGTGCGAGAATGTCACTGGTACGAGCCCTTGGAGCACCATCTGAAAAAATACTATGATAATAATAATAAATAATAATAATAATAACATAGAAAACACCAATACACACATGCATACATGGATATGGATGCGTATATGTATGTGTGTGTGGAAATGCATTCTACAGAGGGTAGAAACGAAGTATTAGGAGTGGAGGCCCCCAGACGCTTCATGAGCAGTATGGAGAAGGAAAATGGATCACTACAACACAGGTGTGGTGCCAAGCCAAATGCCATCCGCTGCAACACCCTAACCCCCACTGTCACATTCGACATGCCATCAAATGCATGAAGGAAACTGTATAAAAAACTACTGTTGTTTTGTTAATTATTCGAGGGTAAACTGTTGGTACTCAATTCTTGTTTCGGAGCTGAATGTTGTTCTCTTGAATAACTGGTTCATTTTCATCCATCTTGCTGCATAATTCACTCAATGCTGGAGATTCATCCAACTTTTAATCATCTCTCTGACATCACTTTTGTTTGTTTGTTTGTTTTATCGTGGAGTTGTTCTGAAAAAAAAAGCAAGGCAATAATGAAGGGTGGAGAAACTATAAGAGTTGGATGTCTAAGGAGAAGTGTGAGTGTGTGGGATGCCCGTCAGGAGGTATCGGGCAACATGCTGCAGAAACAGTCTCTGAAGTGCTTTGCTTCTCCTGTTTTGTTTTCGTATGTTCACGTATGAGGAGGAAATCATTCTGGTGAGCTGCGTGTGCGTGTGATGGTTTTGCAGCAGAATTTTCATGGTGGTTGTCAGTGAACGAGTGGAACAATGCCCACATACTTTGTGTTTCATATATTTTAAGCTTTGACGGTTGCAAAATTTGAGGCAAAAGAAGCAAATGTTTTTGATCCATCGCGTGTGCAATTTGTTTTCTCTCGGCTTCCACACATAAACGCAAAAGCTGCTTACTTTGTATTGTTTTTGTATTGTCCCTCCTAGAACAGTGTGTCTTAGCTGGACGAAACTATGCCAGGGAGCTGTAAAGTTAACGCAGCTTCAACCACTGACCTGTGGAGGGGGGGAACAAATGATGAACAAACTTTTGTGGGCAACTGGTGCCTTCCTTTGTGTCTTTCTTTTCATATGCAAGGCCTGTAGGGAATTAAACATGAAGCGGAGGGTTCCTCGCGCCCATGCCAACAAGCGGCGAATGCGGTTGATCATCGCAGAGCATGGCCTCTGCCTGGATGGGTACAACATCCTTTGTTATACTTCCTTATTGCGGGCAATAAGTAGTGCCATTTGCAACCATAATTTAGGGCGCGGTTGCGGCGACCCAGTGCTGTCCGCAGCTCACCGTAGAGGACGCTGATGTCGGTTATGTACCAAACGTTTAATGCGGCAATGTCCCACACACCGCAGGGCGCCGTGGCTGAGGGTGCTGAACAGCCTAAGCTAAAGGGAATGACGCTTTCATTGTATTACCTGCCCGAAACAGCAACTACCCTTCGGCGTGTAGTGCGCCCGGGGCACGGAGAAAAGGACGCGGCTACTCAAACTGGCAAGTGCAACGCTGGGATGCGCGCCAGCGAGAAGGGTGATGTAAGCGCTGTGGCTGAAGTGCTGCTGAAGGGGTTGGAACGCGTCAGGTACAAGAACCCGGATTTAACTATGGATGCGACGCAGCCCCGGAACGAGGCGAAGGCGATAGCGCAATTTATTGCTGACGTGAAAGCAGGGCAGATAAGTCACTACTCCATCCGCGAAGGAAAAAACTCACACTTCTTCTTTGTTGCCACGCACTCGCACGACGTAAGGCGACTGCTTCCGGCTGAGGCGGCCCTAATCCGTTTCACAGCACCGCACGAGGCTCTATGGATCGAGAGGAATGGCGATTCATTTGACTATGCAACCAGTAGCGATGGCTCAGGGAGGGGCAGAAACTGGAACAGGAGCGGCGAAAGCAGTAGAGAAATGGCCAATGGAAGTGCTAAATCTCGCAGTGGTGGAGTTGTGGGTCCGCGCGAGGGAGGCAAGGAGTTATCGGCCGCAGATGCCGCCTTCATGCGGCACCTCTCGCCGGACCTCATCCCCACTCGCAGAAACGAAGCAAATCTCCACGGGTGCAACCGCGGCGACACGACGAAGTCAGGCAACATGGGTGTGGAAACGATTTCATGCAACGGTGGTGATGGCCAACAGAAAGCCGCTGTCCCCTTCATTGCTACAAGTAATTCAAAGGGAACTACACGGATGCTGTACCGCAAAGGAAAGGCACGGGGCCCCAATCCGCTCTCTGTTAAAACGAAGCGCAGACGCGAAGTTCTTCGTGTGGAAGTGTCGCATCAGCAGCACAAGAAAGGGAAAAACTGAGTGAACGTAAGACACGGTTGAGTACTGCAGTGTGCGGGCCGTAGCAAAAAGTTATGTAGTGGGAAGGACAACAAACCCTTGTAGTGCGCCGCGAATGTGTGTGAGCCATCGCTTTCCTACAATGGATTATATATATATATATATATATATATCAACAAGAGTAAGCGTGGTCCCGAGTAGGGTGTGAGAGCTTGTACGCCAGGGCGTGTACCTGGGTATTTGTGAAGTGGCTGTTTCAACGTTGTTTCTGTCCTCCGGTTTGATGCTCTTGCTTAGCTTGCCAAAACTCGAACCGTACTTCTGTTCACGTCATCACTGTGCCTTAGTCCTTTTGCAAAGCCACATCCTACAGGAAGAAGACCCGGAAGGCGAGAGAAATCATAGGAAGGGGTAGGTCCGCCAGCTGGGTGGCTGCAGCAAAGTTTTTGTGCACCGTGTACCCTTCCGACAACAGGGTACCGGAGAAATAATGCGTCAATCAGATGTGCTTCAAGCACTGATGGTGCGCCTGGTAGACCCGGAGAAAGAGGACCATGACTGGCTGCTGATAACGTCCGTGTTCTACTCTCTTACAAAGTTGCTCCTAGCAGCGCCACGAGTGGGGCAGTTATAT
>NHOR01000209.1:37500-38562 GCA_002287245.1 Trypanosoma congolense | reverse complement strand
CCAGCCCGCTCCTGGGTTCCTTCCACCCTGAAGAGCCAGGAATCTCTCCACGAACCGCTCCTTGCGCCATGGACACCGCGAGCGTTTCCTCACGCGGCACTCTACAACGCCCCCATTCAAAAGCCTCGCCTCTTTCTCTGCCGCTTCGGTTTGTGCTGCCTCGATAATGACGTAGCGACAATCACTCCCTCACTAATCATTGCTCCTGTCTCCTCACACTTTCGTGCCCTCTCGAGATGTTTCCACTATGGGTATCCAGTAGCGGTCCGTTATGGCATAGGTGTATTGCCTCACGCAGCTGGGTGACGCTTCCGCACGAACGCCTCCGTTTCTTGTCCTTTATAACCCTGCCTGGCCTTCAGGTGTGCGGTGGTTGGGTGCAGGACCCCAGGCATCCTGCTGCAAATGGAATGACCAGTAACTGAGGTCTTTGATCTTTTTTGTCTTCGCGCACGAGAGTCAAGTTACGTCGCCACCACATGTAGCTCGAACTACCACGCCAATATGTTGAAAACCAAATACAACTGAAGTGATCGCATTTCCACAACCTCTTCCAAAATGGGTTTCCGGTATCCGAGAGACAAGCTGCCACACGGTGTTGTTGCAACCGCCCTGGTTGGTAGCACCCACTGGGTATCAAAAGTTTCATGGATCCCGGATTGTACTCGACATTCACGCTCAGGAACAGGAGGAGCCGGCACAGAAGTGAGTTGCCATGCCCGCAAACGCAGGAAAGCGCCTCACCATGTTCATTCACTTCACTCCAGACTGTCGGGAAGGCTGCGATGCACCCGGAGTGGGTCTGGCCAGCGTCCATTTGCTGGCTCTGCCCAAGTCCATGCGGTGGCCAGTTGAGAGCGCTGGACCCTGGAACCACGCTGAGGTGTCCGATGCCAGCCAGGTCTCTTGTGCATAAACAGATCCGCTTAACATGGGAATGGATACCCAGGGAACAGCCCCTGTGCATGTCACCCAGCGGAATTTAAAAAGCACTCGCGACACATTGATACCGTGACGGAAAAGGGAACCACTGATTTGCGCAAGCGGCGCACATCATGGAAA
>NHOR01000209.1:20000-27500 GCA_002287245.1 Trypanosoma congolense | reverse complement strand
ACGCTCACAGCATGACTCGCTGTTACTCAGGCCTCGGAAGGACGCAAGAAGCCGCCAACCCACCACCACACGGGGGGAACCCAGCCCACACACAGCATTCACATGAACCTTCTGAAGGAAATCGTAGGATGACAGTTAAACAGCATCTGTTGTGAATTGAGAAGTAGCACCAAAACTTACTTTCGCGAATACATAAGGAATTCCGCGCTTTACTACTTGTACCTACCCGTCTGACATTCCTGACGGTTATACAGCCCTTTTTTCGTTTTTTGTACATGTTTTTTTCCACTTTCGTATTTGTGACGGTTATATAGGCCATTTGGGAGTGTGCCTAGACGGAGGTTCTGACTGTTATATACCCTCAAGGTCGGGTCAGGGTCAAGGTCAGGGTCAGGGTCGCCGCTCGTTGGGATTGCATGTCTCTAAAGATGTGGTTTGTGCGCTTTTCAAGGAAAGGCAATATAAAAAAGAAAAGTGAAAAGTGATGCGCAAACAAAGGAGGTGTGGCAAACCTTCCATGAAATGCTGAAAGATAGTATAAAGGAAAGGAGCGATTTAGAGAAGGTGACTCTTGGTGGAATAATTTCTTGTCAATACATGGTGTACGTGCAGGAGACCCAGTGCACACACCGAGAGAATGTCAAAGGAGATGGAGTAAAGATTGTAATGAAGGAAGATGCGGGTACCAACACGGCCTACTGTACACCATCGTATCCACTGGATCGTGGATGTTCCATCATACGGCATCGTGGGAAGATGCACCACTTGCACGGGGAGGCAATAGTAAGGCAGGGAAGCCATCGCATCCTTATGTCAATCATCTGGGTTGCATGTGGAGCCTAGATCACCTCTCACCACCACCACTACAGCCCGGCATATATACTCTCATGCTTACGAGGACTACGTGATAAGACGCCTTTGTCGCTTCCATAGCGCATTACCCTCAGTCCCAACACCGGTCCATGCACACAGAGCACAACACACATAAAACCAACGCGGTATGACTTTTTAAGAAACAAAGTATCGCACAACGTGCAAGAGGCGCCTTAGCAGCCAGCTATGTGTGAAGCATTGGGGACCCTAACCCATTGGCCATCCGAGGAGAGAAATCCGCTCCGGCATTCCCAGTGGTAGGCGTAACTACTGGGGGGACGTGTATATTAACTACGATCCCGTGCGAGAATGTCACTGGCACGAGCCTTGGAGCACCATCTGAAAAAATACTATGATAATAATAATAAATAATAATAATAACATAGAAAACACCAATACACGCATGCATACATGGATATGGATGTATATGTATGTGTGTGTGGAAATGCATTCTACAGAGGGTAGAAACGAAGTATTAGGAGTGGAGGCCCCCAGACGCTTCATGAGCAGTATGGAGAAGGAAAATGGATCACTACAACACAGGTGTGGTGCCAAGCCACAATGCCATCCGCTGCAACACCCTAACCCCCACTGTCACATTCGACATGCCATCAAATGCATGAAGGAAACTGTATAAAAAACTACTGTTGTTTTGTTAATTATTCGAGGGTAAACTGTTGGTACTCAATTCTTGTTTCGAGCTGAATGTTGTTCTCTTGAATAACTGGTTCATTTTCATCCATCTTGCTGCATAATTCACTCAATGCTGGAGATTCATCCAACTTTTAATCATCTCTCTGACATCACTTTTGTTTGTTTGTTTGTTTTATCGTGGAGTTGTTCTGAAAAAAAAAGCAAGGCAATAATGAAGGGTGGAGAAACTATAAGAGTTGGATGTCTAAGGAGAAGTGTGAGTGTGTGGGATGCCCGTCAGGAGGTATCGGGCAACATGCTGCAGAAACAGTCTCTGAAGTGCTTTGCTTCTCCTGTTTTGTTTTCGTATGTTCACGTATGAGGAGGAAATCATTCTGGTGAGCTGCGTGTGCGTGTGATGGTTTTGCAGCAGAATTTTCATGGTGGTTGTCAGTGAACGAGTGGAACAATGCCCACATACTTTGTGTTTCATATATTTTAAGCTTTGACGGTTGCAAAATTTGAGGCAAAAGAAGCAAATGTTTTTGATCCATCGCGTGTGCAATTTGTTTTCTCTCGGCTTCCACACATAAACGCAAAAGCTGCTTACTTTGTATTGTTTTTGTATTGTCCCTCCTAGAACAGTGTGTCTTAGCTGGACGAAACTATGCCAGGGAGCTGTAAAGTTAACGCAGCTTCAACCACTGACCTGTGGAGGGGGGGAACAAATGATGAACAAACTTTTGTGGGCAACTGGTGCCTTCCTTTGTGTCTTTCTTTTCATATGCAAGGCCTGTAGGGAATTAAACATGAAGCGGAGGGTTCCTCGCGCCCATGCCAACAAGCGGCGAATGCGGTTGATCATCGCAGAGCATGGCCTCTGCCTGGATGGGTACAACATCCTTTGTTATACTTCCTTATTGCGGGCAATAAGTAGTGCCATTTGCAACCATAATTTAGGGCGCGGTTGCGGCGACCCAGTGCTGTCCGCAGCTCACCGTAGAGGACGCTGATGTCGGTTATGTACCAAACGTTTAATGCGGCAATGTCCCACACACCGCAGGGCGCCGTGGCTGAGGGTGCTGAACAGCCTAAGCTAAAGGGAATGACGCTTCATTGTATTACCTGCCCGAAACAGCAACTACCCTTCGGCGTGTAGTGCGCCCGGGGCACGGAGAAAAGGACGCGGCTACTCAAACTGGCAAGTGCAACGCTGGGATGCGCGCCAGCGAGAAGGGTGATGTAAGCGCTGTGGCTGAAGTGCTGCTGAAGGGGTTGGAACGCGTCAGGTACAAGAACCCGGATTTAACTATGGATGCGACGCAGCCCCGGAACGAGGCGAAGGCGATAGCGCAATTTATTGCTGACGTGAAAGCAGGGCAGATAAGTCACTACTCCATCCGCGAAGGAAAAAACTCACACTTCTTCTTTGTTGCCACGCACTCGCACGACGTAAGGCGACTGCTTCCGGCTGAGGCGGCCCTAATCCGTTTCACAGCACCGCACGAGGCTCTATGGATCGAGAGGAATGGCGATTCATTTGACTATGCAACCAGTAGCGATGGCTCAGGGAGGGGCAGAAACTGGAACAGGAGCGGCGAAAGCAGTAGAGAAATGGCCAATGGAAGTGCTAAATCTCGCAGTGGTGGAGTTGTGGGTCCGCGCGAGGGAGGCAAGGAGTTATCGGCCGCAGATGCCGCCTTCATGCGGCACCTCTCGCCGGACCTCATCCCCACTCGCAGAAACGAAGCAAATCTCCACGGGTGCAACCGCGGCGACACGACGAAGTCAGGCAACATGGGTGTGGAAACGATTTCATGCAACGGTGGTGATGGCCAACAGAAAGCCGCTGTCCCCTTCATTGCTACAAGTAATTCAAAGGGAACTACACGGATGCTGTACCGCAAAGGAAAGGCACGGGGCCCCAATCCGCTCTCTGTTAAAACGAAGCGCAGACGCGAAGTTCTTCGTGTGGAAGTGTCGCATCAGCAGCACAAGAAAGGGAAAAACTGAGTGAACGTAAGACACGGTTGAGTACTGCAGTGTGCGGGCCGTAGCAAAAGTTATGTAGTGGGAAGGACAACAAACCCTTGTAGTGCGCCGCGAATGTGTGTGAGCCATCGCTTTCCTACAATGGATTATATATATATATATAATATATATATCAACAAGAGTAAGCGTGGTCCCGAGTAGGGTGTGAGAGCTTGTACGCCAGGGCGTGTACCTGGGTATTTGTGAAGTGGCTGTTTCAACGTTGTTTCTGTCCTCCGGTTTGATGCTCTTGCTTAGCTTGCCAAAACTCGAACCGTACTTCTGTTCACGTCATCACTGTGCCTTAGTCCTTTTGCAAAGCCACATCCTACAGGAAGAAGACCCGGAAGGCGAGAGAAATCATAGGAAGGGGTAGGTCCGCCAGCTGGGTGGCTGCAGCAAAGTTTTTGTGCACCGTGTACCCTTCCGACAACAGGGTACCGGAGAAATAATGCGTCACTCAGATGTGCTTCAAGCACTGATGGTGCGCCTGGTAGACCCGGAGAAAGAGGACCATGACTGGCTGCTGATAACGTCCGTGTTCTACTCTCTTACAAAGTTGCTCCTAGAAGCGCCACGAGTGGGGCAGTTATATTACAGCTACCTCCAGGCGTACGGGAGCCGTCCAGCAATGGAAGCCGTCTGTGTGTTATTTGCTCAACAGCTGTCGGAAAAGCTGCAGCGGAGTATTAATAGTACAGCAGCGCCAACTGTAACGGGTATCTGTCGAACTGGTGTGAATTCCTCGCCGATGACTGTCGAAATATCCACTGCCGGCGCTGCGCTAAGTAGCGGAAGTTGTGAACTTGTAGGCATGACGAGAGCCGCTGTTCAAAGCCTGAGCCCGGTCCAGGACGAGGCGGTGTGGAGCGATAGCGGTTTCTGGGAGCCAGGGGTGGCGGCGAGCACACTAACACAGGAGCAGCGAGAGCGGTGGCGCCGGCTGCGACACGAGCCCATCAGCCCCGACATTCTCGTTGAACTCCTGCAGCGTTTCACGCTTGTCGACGGTGCCGCCGTGTTCTTAGCACCCGTCTCCTCGTCAACAGTGATGGAGTTTAATGGTGTTCGCTCCGGGCCGTATGCTACGATAATTCACCGACCACTATCGCTGCTTTGCATAAAAAGGCGGGTGCTGGCCGCGCGTCGCAACTATGATATGCACAAACACCAGGCGAATATGTATCCTCAAGCGACACCAATTGGTGGCCCGTCCGATCCACGAAGACATGCGCATAACAGTGACGCGGTGCCACTGGAAATACAAACGGCCGGTAAGAAGAACGATTTCAGACCACCTGGCGCAGATGCGGATGACAACCAAGCAATACGAACGCTGCAGGAGCTGGAGCAGGCCATTTGGCATATAACCGCCAATTGTGTTACGTTTAACGCACCGGAGTCGTATTACCCATTCATGGCGCGAAAGTTTGCCTTGGCATGTGTTGGAATTATTGACGAATATTCCCTGCAGTGCGTCTCATCGCCATGCTCTGCGGCACTACATTCTTCCTAGCACTATTACAGTGGTTCTTGTTGCTGTTGAGTGAAGTATGCACACCCGTTTGCGCTTCCCGTGTGTGGTAATTCTTCCTTTACTTCTTCTGTGACCCGAGAAGTTCCACCTTTCCCTTAACAGCAGGGATAAAAGCAACCAAAAGAAAAAAACCTGTTTCATCCTGATACTCCCCATGATTTTTTGTGGTTGCTTTTCTGCTACGATGTAAAAACGCGATTACGGTAGGTATTTTCGTTTTCTAGAAAACCCCTAAGCACGCGCAGCACCGTGAGAAAGGACCAGCTTCAAGCAGCCCACTACTACCCACCAGGCTCGAATTCCTACCGCCGCAATCCTACGCCAAAGATGTCACAGTACAGTCTTTTGGCGTCTGCTGAAACGGAGGGAGTTGAGCGCATCCAGCCGATGCGTCCGCGTGACTGGGGAATGAAGGTGGAGTGTGACTCCTGTAGAGAAGTTAGTCCAAACTACATTTACGTGGATGAAACAGAGGAACGCGAAAACGCTGGCGGTGGGACGCGTAACGCAGTGTTCAAATGTTCATTTTGCAAGACCGTTATTACTGTCGACGTGGACCCGTCCAGTTACGGAGCCTACTACACCGAAAGTGAAGATGATACGCCTCTAGTTTGATGGAGGTGCGGGGTGCAACACCCGTGGAACTGGATACCGGTAGCAATTGGGTTGTGGTATCGGAAGGCGCGACACGTTTGAGGGAGCCGATCTGAGCACCGACTGGATGGAGTACGATGAGAAGTCAGGCACTGCAGTATCTGTATCACAATTCGAGGTGAGCTTCCACCGATTAAAAAAGGGACAGTAAAATCACAGTCGAGTTGGCGTTTTTGCATCAATCACAGTGTCAAGCAAATACGAACGTACATTCGATAAAGAGGTGAGGCACCGATTAGCAGGACCCGGTGCCGCATAGTCTGGCTGGCGTTGTCTTCCGCCCTTGACATTTTTCTCAAGCAACAACATCAATTTTATTAACACGGCGCCTGTGTTGCCACTATCACTACTGTTTGCTCATGATCTCTTAGCTCGAATTGGAACCGTAATTCACTCTCATCATGTTTAGATGCTATTGCTTTCCCCAGTTCCACGTTGTTCCACATGCAAGCAAGAGCATAAAGCATGTGCGAGGCATAAGGACACACAAAACAGTCATGCACCAGAGCGGTCAATCACGAAGGCACCACCTAATTGCATCGGAGGCGCCTCGTTGCAACCAGTCCCGTAACCCGGTTAGAGTCGTAGCCTTTGTCGGTACTGCACCGCAAGGCATACCGTCGCGGGAATGTCGTATTGTCCTTCCTTGGACATGACTCCACTCACATTCAT
Organism: Trypanosoma congolense; assembly: GCA_002287245.1. Classification (NCBI taxonomy): domain Eukaryota; phylum Euglenozoa; class Kinetoplastea; order Trypanosomatida; family Trypanosomatidae; genus Trypanosoma; species Trypanosoma congolense. Next base: position 21,100 of record NHOR01000209.1, on the reverse strand, counting down.
TCACTGTTTTAGAGGGGTTCAATCATGGCGGCGTAGCATAACAGCAACGGTAAAAATAATAAAAGCAGTGGTAATAAACGAGCATCCACTTCATAGCATAAGCAACCATGCGACGCTCCATCGACGCGTGACATGCCGAGCCGTTGGAAAGCTTCCTCTTCCTACGACCCTTCGGCCCAACGCCCGTCGCTGTTGGAGGGGGCGCACCAGCGCCTGTACCGAAAGAGAGGTACTAAGGATGTACAAGACAACGGCACAGGGGAAGGCAGTGTCCACTAAAACCGGGTCGCAACACAACAATGTACATTAGGCAGGACAGTGGGTAACCTACCCAATCAGCATTGGAAACACCGGACACCTCAGCGTGGTTCCAGGGTCCAGCGCTCTCAACTGGCCACCGCATGGACTTGGGCAGAGCCAGCAAATGGACGCTGGCCAGACCCACTCCGGGAGCATCGCAGCCTTCCCGGTACTGCTTCCCTCAGTCTTCCCTTACCACACCCAGCCCGCTCCTGGGTTCCTTCCACCCGTGAAGAGCCAGGAATCTCTCCACGAACCGCTCCTTGCGCCATGGACACCGCGAGCGTTTCCTCACGCGGCACTCTACAACGCCCCCATTCAAAAGCCTCGCCTCTTTCTCTGCCGCTTCGGTTTGTGCTGCCTCGATAATGACGTAGCGACAATCACTCCCTCACTAATCATCGCTCCTGTCTCCTCATACTTTCGTGCTCCTCTCGAGATGTCTCCACTATGGGTATCCAGTAGCGGTCCGTTATGGCATAGGTATATTGCCTCACGCAGCTGGGTGACGCTTCCGCACGAACGCCTCCGTTTCTTGTCCGATATAACCCTGCGTGGCCTTCAGGTGTGCGGTGGTTGGGTGCATGACCCCAGGCATCCTGCTGCAAATGGAATGACCAGTAACTGAGGTCTTTGATCTTTTTTGTCTTCGCGCACGAGAGTCAAGTTACGTCGCCACCACATGTAGCTCGAAATACCACGCCAATATGTTGAAAACCAAATACAACTGAAGTGATCGCATTTCCACAACCTCTTTCCAAAATGGGTTTCCGGTATCCGAGAGGCAAGCTGCCACACGG
>NHOR01000209.1:0-10000 GCA_002287245.1 Trypanosoma congolense | reverse complement strand
TCTTCTTTGGTGACCTCTTTTTTTTCTGTTCCTGACACCCAAAAGGCGAGAGGGAGAGATTCCTCCAAGCGCGGCATCATCAAGCACCGTTTCCGACACAACCAGCAGATCACAACGCGGTGACACACACAGGCACGAAAAGGCGAACACGAAACAAGTTCCGCGAACGGCACTCAGCGCCGCACACACCACACTCTCACCACTGCGCGTTGCATTCGTGACCGCGTCAAACTAAGCACGCAAATTACACATACACCCTAACCCGACCCCGCACAACCATTTTGGGGGTAGAGCAAAATACTCACCGGCACACACGCACACAAGTACGCATGCGTTGGTGTTATTTTCGGGATTGCGCGCGATACGCGTGTGACATGAACACACACATCACAACACATAAAGAACACACGGCTACTACGACAAACACACACAGGGCAAACACGGCGTGTGAACAAAGTACACACACGCTCACAGCATGACTCGCTGTTACTCAGGCCTCGGGAGGACAGCAAAAAGCCGCCAACCCACCACCACACGGGGGGAACCCAGCCCACACACAGCATTCACATGAACCTTCTGAAGGAAATCGTAGGATGACAGTTAAACAGCATCTGTTTGTGAATTTGAGAAGTAGCACCAAAACTTACTTTCGCGAATACATAAGGAATTCCGCGCTTTACTACTTGTACCTACCCGTCTGACATTCCTGACGGTTATACAGCCCCTTTTTTCGTTTTTTGTACATGTTTTTTTCCACTTTCGTATTTGTGACGGTTATATAGGCCATTTGGGAGTGTGCCTAGACGGAGGTTCTGACTGTTATATACCCTCAAGGTCGGGTCAGGGTCAAGGTCAGGGTCAGGGTCGCCGCTCGTTGGGATTGCATGTCTCTAAAGATGTGGTTTGTGCGCTTTTCAAGGAAAGGCAATATAAAAAAGAAAAGTGAAAAGTGATGCACAAACAAAGGAGGTGTGGCAAACCTTCCATGAAATGCTGAAAGATAGTATAAAGGAAAGGAGCGATTTAGAGAAGGTGACTCTTGGTGGAATAATTTCTTGTCAATACATGGTGTACGTGCAGGAGACCCAGTGCACACACCGAGAGAATATCAAAGGAGATGGAGTAAAGATTGTAATGAAGGAAGATGCGGGTACCAACACGGCCTACTGTACATCATCGTATCCACTGGATCGTGGATGTTCCATCATACGGCATCGTGGGAGGGTGCACCACTTGCACGGGGAGGCAATAGTAAGGCAGGGAAGCCATCGCATCCTTATGTCAATCATCTGGGTTGCATGTGGAGCCTAAATCACCTCTCACCACCACCACTACAGCCCGGCATATATACTCTCATGCTTACGAGGACTACGTGATAAGACGCCTTTGTCGCTTCCATAGCGCATTACCCGACAGTCCCAACACCGGTCCATGCACACAGAGCACAACACACATAAAACCAACGCGGTATGACTTTTTAAGAAACAAAGTATCGCACAACGTGCAAGAGGCGCCTTAGCAGCCAGCTATGTGTGAAGCATTGGGGACCCTAACCCATTGGCCATCCGAGGAGAGAAATCCGCTCCGGCATTCCCAGTGGTAGGCGTAACTACTGGGGGGACGTGTATATTAACTACGATCCCGTGCGAGAATGTCACTGGCACGAGCCTTGGAGCACCATCTGAAAAAATACTATGATAATAATAATAAATAATAATAATAACATAGAAAACACCAATACACGCATGCATACATGGATATGGATATGTATGTATGTGTGTGTGGAAATGCATTCTACAGAGGGTAGAAACGAAGTATTAGGAGTGGAGGCCCCCAGACGCTTCATGAGCAGTATGGAGAAGGAAAATGGATCACTACAACACAGGTGTGGTGCCAAGCCAAAATGCCATCCGCTGCAACACCCTAACCCCCACTGTCACATTCGACATGCCATCAAAGCATGAAGGAAACTGTATAAAAAACTACTGTTGTTTTGTTAATTATTCGAGGGTAAACTGTTGGTACTCAATTCTTGTTTCAGAGCTGAATGTTGTTCTCTTGAATAACTGGTTCATTTTCATCCATCTTGCTGCATAATTCACTCAATGCTGGAGATTCATCCAACTTTTAATCATCTCTCTGACATCACTTTTGTTTGTTTGTTTGTTTTATCGTGGAGTTGTTCTGAAAAAAAAAGCAAGGCAATAATGAAGGGTGGAGAAACTATAAGAGTTGGATGTCTAAGGAGAAGTGTGAGTGTGTGGGATGCCCGTCAGGAGGTATCGGGCAACATGCTGCAGAAACAGTCTCTGAAGTGCTTTGCTTCTCCTGTTTTGTTTTCGTATGTTCACGTATGAGGAGGAAATCATTCTGGTGAGCTGCGTGTGCGTGTGATGGTTTTGCAGCAGAATTTTCATGGTGGTTGTCAGTGAACGAGTGGAACAATGCCCACATACTTTGTGTTTCATATATTTTAAGCTTTGACGGTTGCAAAATTTGAGGCAAAAGAAGCAAATGTTTTTGATCCATCGCGTGTGCAATTTGTTTTCTCTCGGCTTCCACACATAAACGCAAAAGCTGCTTACTTTGTATTGTTTTTGTATTGTCCCTCCTAGAACAGTGTGTCTTAGCTGGACGAAACTATGCCAGGGAGCTGTAAAGTTAACGCAGCTTCAACCACTGACCTGTGGAGGGGGGGAACAAATGATGAACAAACTTTTGTGGGCAACTGGTGCCTTCCTTTGTGTCTTTCTTTTCATATGCAAGGCCTGTAGGGAATTAAACATGAAGCGGAGGGTTCCTCGCGCCCATGCCAACAAGCGGCGAATGCGGTTGATCATCGCAGAGCATGGCCTCTGCCTGGATGGGTACAACATCCTTTGTTATACTTCCTTATTGCGGGCAATAAGTAGTGCCATTTGCAACCATAATTTAGGGCGCGGTTGCGGCGACCCAGTGCTGTCCGCAGCTCACCGTAGAGGACGCTGATGTCGGTTATGTACCAAACGTTTAATGCGGCAATGTCCCACACACCGCAGGGCGCCGTGGCTGAGGGTGCTGAACAGCCTAAGCTAAAGGGAATGACGCTTCATTGTATTACCTGCCCGAAACAGCAACTACCCTTCGGCGTGTAGTGCGCCCGGGGCACGGAGAAAAGGACGCGGCTACTCAAACTGGCAAGTGCAACGCTGGGATGCGCGCCAGCGAGAAGGGTGATGTAAGCGCTGTGGCTGAAGTGCTGCTGAAGGGGTTGGAACGCGTCAGGTACAAGAACCCGGATTTAACTATGGATGCGACGCAGCCCCGGAACGAGGCGAAGGCGATAGCGCAATTTATTGCTGACGTGAAAGCAGGGCAGATAAGTCACTACTCCATCCGCGAAGGAAAAAACTCACACTTCTTCTTTGTTGCCACGCACTCGCACGACGTAAGGCGACTGCTTCCGGCTGAGGCGGCCCTAATCCGTTTCACAGCACCGCACGAGGCTCTATGGATCGAGAGGAATGGCGATTCATTTGACTATGCAACCAGTAGCGATGGCTCAGGGAGGGGCAGAAACTGGAACAGGAGCGGCGAAAGCAGTAGAGAAATGGCCAATGGAAGTGCTAAATCTCGCAGTGGTGGAGTTGTGGGTCCGCGCGAGGGAGGCAAGGAGTTATCGGCCGCAGATGCCGCCTTCATGCGGCACCTCTCGCCGGACCTCATCCCCACTCGCAGAAACGAAGCAAATCTCCACGGGTGCAACCGCAGCGACACGACGAAGTCAGGCAACATGGGTGTGGAAACGATTTCATGCAACGGTGGTGATGGCCAACAGAAAGCCGCTGTCCCCTTCATTGCTACAAGTAATTCAAAGGGAACTACACGGATGCTGTACCGCAAAGGAAAGGCACGGGGCCCCAATCCGCTCTCTGTTAAAACGAAGCGCAGACGCGAAGTTCTTCGTGTGGAAGTGTCGCATCAGCAGCACAAGAAAGGGAAAAACTGAGTGAACGTAAGACACGGTTGAGTACTGCAGTGTGCGGGCCGTAGCAAAACGTTATGTAGTGGGAGGGACAACAAACCCTGGTAGTGCGCCGCGAATGTGTGTGAGCCATCGCTTTCCTACAATGGATTATATATATATATACATATATATATCAACAAGAGTAAGCGTGGTCCCGAGTAGGGTGTGAGAGCTTGTACGCCAGGGCGTGTACCTGGGTATTTGTGAAGTGGCTGTTTCAACGTTGTTTCTGTCCTCCGGTTTGATGCTCTTGCTTAGCTTGCCAAAACTCGAACCGTACTTCTGTTCACGTCATCACTGTGCCTTAGTCCTTTTGCAAAGCCACATCCTACAGGAAGAAGACCCGGAAGGCGAGAGAAATCATAGGAAGGGGTAGGTCCGCCAGCTGGGTGGCTGCAGCAAAGTTTTTGTGCACCGTGTACCCTTCCGACAACAGGGTACCGGAGAAATAATGCGTCACTCAGATGTGCTTCAAGCACTGATGGTGCGCCTGGTAGACCCGGAGAAAGAGGACCATGACTGGCTGCTGATAACGTCCGTGTTCTACTCTCTTACAAAGTTGCTCCTAGAAGCGCCACGAGTGGGGCAGTTATATTACAGCTACCTCCAGGCGTACGGGAGCCGTCCAGCAATGGAAGCCGTCTGTGTGTTATTTGCTCAACAGCTGTCGGAAAAGCTGCAGCGGAGTATTAATAGTACAGCAGCGCCAACTGTAACGGGTATCTGTCGAACTGGTGTGAATTCCTCGCCGATGACTGTCGAAATATCCACTGCCGGCGCTGCGCTAAGTAGCGGAAGTTGTGAACTTGTAGGCATGACGAGAGCCGCTGTTCAAAGCCTGAGCCCGGTCCAGGACGAGGCGGTGTGGAGCGATAGCGGTTTCTGGGAGCCAGGGGTGGCGGCGAGCACACTAACACAGGAGCAGCGAGAGCGGTGGCGCCGGCTGCGACACGAGCCCATCAGCCCCGACATTCTCGTTGAACTCCTGCAGCGTTTCACGCTTGTCGACGGTGCCGCCGTGTTCTTAGCACCCGTCTCCTCGTCAACAGTGATGGAGTTTAATGGTGTTCGCTCCGGGCCGTATGCTACGATAATTCACCGACCACTATCGCTGCTTTGCATAAAAAGGCGGGTGCTGGCCGCGCGTCGCAACTATGATATGCACAAACACCAGGCGAATATGTATCCTCAAGCGACACCAATTGGTGGCCCGTCCGATCCACGAAGACATGCGCATAACAGTGACGCGGTGCCACTGGAAATACAAACGGCCGGTAAGAAGAACGATTTCAGACCACCTGGCGCAGATGCGGATGACAACCAAGCAATACGAACGCTGCAGGAGCTGGAGCAGGCCATTTGGCATATAACCGCCAATTGTGTTACGTTTAACGCACCGGAGTCGTATTACCCATTCATGGCGCGAAAGTTTGCCTTGCATGTGTTGGAATTATTGACGAATATTCCCTGCAGTGCGTCTCATCGCCATGCTCTGCGGCACTACATTCTTCCTAGCACTATTACAGTGGTTCTTGTTGCTGTTGAGTGAAGTATGCACACCCGTTTGCGCTTCCCGTGTGTGGTAATTCTTCCTTTACTTCTTCTGTGACCCGAGAAGTTCCACCTTTCCCTTAACAGCAGGGATAAAAGCAACCAAAAGAAAAAAACCTGTTTCATCCTGATACTCCCCATGATTTTTTGTGGTTGCTTTTCTGCTACGATGTAAAAACGCGATTACGGTAGGTATTTTCGTTTTCTAGAAAACCCCTAAGCACGCGCAGCACCGTGAGAAAGGACCAGCTTCAAGCAGCCCACTACTACCCACCAGGCTCGAATTCCTACCGCCGCAATCCTACGCCAAAGATGTCACAGTACAGTCTTTTGGCGTCTGCTGAAACGGAGGGAGTTGAGCGCATCCAGCCGATGCGTCCGCGTGACTGGGGAATGAAGGTGGAGTGTGACTCCTGTAGAGAAGTTAGTCCAAACTACATTTACGTGGATGAAACAGAGGAACGCGAAAACGCTGGCGGTGGGACGCGTAACGCAGTGTTCAAATGTTCATTTTGCAAGACCGTTATTACTGTCGACGTGGACCCGTCCAGTTACGGAGCCTACTACCCGAAAGTGAAGATGATACGCCTCTAGTTTGATGGAGGTGCGGGGTGCAACACCCGTGGAACTGGATACCGGTAGCAATTGGGTTGTGGTATCGGAAGGCGCGACACGTTTGAGGGAGCCGATCTGAGCACCGACTGGATGGAGTACGATGAGAAGTCAGGCACTGCAGTATCTGTATCACAATTCGAGGTGAGCTTCCACCGATTAAAAAAGGGACAGTAAAATCACAGTCGAGTTGGCGTTTTTGCATCAATCACAGTGTCAAGCAAATACGAACGTACATTCGATAAAGAGGTGAGGCACCGATTAGCAGGACCCGGTGCCGCATAGTCTGGCTGGCGTTGTCTTCCGCCCTTGACATTTTTCTCAAGCAACAACATCAATTTTATTAACACGGCGCCTGTGTTGCCACTATCACTACTGTTTGCTCATGATCTCTTAGCTCGAATTGGAACCGTAATTCACTCTCATCATGTTTAGATGCTATTGCTTTCCCCAGTTCCACGTTGTTCCACATGCAAGCAAGAGCATAAAGCATGTGCGAGGCATAAGGACACACAAAACAGTCATGCACCAGAGCGGTCAATCACGAAGGCACCACCTAATTGCATCGGAGGCGCCTCGTTGCAACCAGTCCCGTAACCCGGTTAGAGTCGTAGCCTTTGTCGGTACTGCACCGCAAGGCATACCGTCGCGGGAATGTCGTATTGTCCTTCCTTGGACATGACTCCACTCACATTCATTCACTGTTTTAGAGGGGTTCAATCATGGCGGCGTAGCATAACAGCAACGGTAAAAATAATAAAACAGTGGTAATAAACGAGCATCCACTTCATAGCATAAGCAACCATGCGACGCTCCATCGACGCGTGACATGCCGAGCCGTTGGAAAGCTTCCTCTTCCTACGACCCTTCGGCCCAACGCCCGTCGCTGTTGGAGGGGGCGCACCAGCGCCTGTACCGAAAGAGAGGTACTAAGGATGTACAAGACAACGGCACAGGGGAAGGCAGTGTCCACTAAAACCGGGTCGCAACACAACAATGTACATTAGGCAGGACAGTGGGTAACCTACCCAATCAGCATTGGAAACACCGGACACCTCAGCGTGGTTCCAGGGTCCAGCGCTCTCAACTGGCCACCGCATGGACTTGGGCAGAGCCAGCAAATGGACGCTGGCCAGACCCACTCCGGGAGCATCGCAGCCTTCCCGGTACTGCTTCCCTCAGTCTTCCCTTACCACACCCAGCCCGCTCCTGGGTTCCTTCCACCCGTGAAGAGCCAGGAATCTCTCCACGAACCGCTCCTTGCGCCATGGACACCGCGAGCGTTTCCTCACGCGGCACTCTACAACGCCCCCATTCAAAAGCCTCGCCTCTTTCTCTGCCGCTTCGGTTTGTGCTGCCTCGATAATGACGTAGCGACAATCACTCCCTCACTAATCATCGCTCCTGTCTCCTCATACTTTCGTGCTCCTCTCGAGATGTCTCCACTATGGGTATCCAGCAGCGGTCCGTTATGGCATAGGTGTATTGCCTCACGCAGCTGGGTGACGCTTCCGCACGAACGCCTCCGTTTCTTGTCCGATATAACCCTGCGTGGCCTTCAGGTGTGCGGTGGTTGGGTGCATGACCCAGGCATCCTGCTGCAAATGGAATGACCAGTAACTGAGGTCTTTGATCTTTTTTGTCTTCGCGCACGAGAGTCAAGTTACGTCGCCACCACATGTAGCTCGAAATACCACGCCAATATGTTGAAAACCAAATACAACTGAAGTGATCGCATTTCCACAACCTCTTTCCAAAATGGGTTTCCGGTATCCGAGAGGCAAGCTGCCACACGGTGTTGTTGCAACCGCCCTGGTTGGTAGCACCCACTGGGTATCAAAAGTTTCATGGATCCCGGATTGTACTCGACATTCCCGCTCAGGAACAGGAGGAGCCGGCACAGAAGTGAGTTGCCATGCCCGCAAACGCAGGAAAGCGCCTCACCATGTTCATTCACTTCACTCCAGACTGTCGGGAAGGCTGCGATGCACCCGGAGTGGGTCTGACCAGCGTCCATTTGCTGGCTCTGCCCAAGTCCATGCGGTGGCCAGTTGAGAGCGCTGGACCCTGGAACCACGCTGAGGTGTCCGATGCCAGCCAGGTTTCTTGTGCATAAACAGATCCGCTTAACATGGGAATGGATACCCAGGGAACAGCCCCTGTGCATGTCACCCAGCGAAATTTAAAAAGCACTCGCGACACATTGATACCGTGACGGAAAAGGGAACCACTGATTTGCGCAAGCCGCGCACATTATGGAAAATATGCGTACTGCCTCCAAAGCCATTGAAAAAATGCAAGAACCAAGACTCCGTAGGCGCACGCGAGACCGAAGCGCGATGGACAAAATTCCCACATCTCGGAGACCTGCATGAATCATCAAGACGGGAACCGAAATGCGCCAGTGCATGCCCTGCAGCAACAACAACGCAGACATCCTAACCCAGCTCCCCAGCCCGTACCTCGCGTTCCCCTCTCTGCACTGGCTGCTACCCCAGCAGCGTGTGTCCTTCCTTCATAGGAAAAGTACCACTTCCGGAAAGGCAAAGCCCCACTGCCCTCCGCGCCTTGTTGCAAGTGAGTGTCATTCATCCCAAGATGCCAAAGCAACTCCCGGGCGCACGCACAACACAAGGGAGCGGACAACGCACACCGCGTAAAAAAACGCTCTCCTCTCCCTCCTCCTCTCTTCCATATCGTCCCACACAACTCCGCTGAGAGCGAGAAAGCGACTCACAGTGACAGCGTCACCCACACAAAACTACTCATTCAAGGTGCCCATCACAAACACCCCAGCACACAAACAGAAACACACCACACAGTGGACGGAAAGTCCCTGAGCATGATATTCCAGGCATCAAGGTTCAGCGCCTCGGGACGTACAGTGCCCCTCGAGCCCCACAGGGTGGGGCGTGCCGCTCATGCCAGCCCATGCATGTTCTCTCGTTTGGAGAGGACGCGTTGATTTTATTGACACGCTGAACACTGGGTGGTCGCGCCGCCGTTCACGCAGCCACACACACACTGGCTAGTAACAAAATACTCGCACGATGTGCTGTTGCTATGAACCGCACGCATGCCCATGCACATACAGACATATGTACGCACCACATGTCATACTGCACCATTGTCCTCGCTTCTCTTGTGATCATGAAGATACTTGGCGCCAGCTGCAGGCATAGCCTGCAAGATAGGTTAAGTGGCGATTCGATTGTGTGATACGTGTTTCGGTATCGTGAGGTTGTGACAGTAGACACCCATCAGATAGGTGGGCATACACACATGTACATCATACATGCATAGGACACACGCGCACACACCGGGCACCAGTAGCGATGCGGGCTGCACGCACACACACGGTAGAGCACAACAAGACACACATTGCGCAAGCGCAACGCAGCACATGATGCACTCCCGTACGGTGAGGAAACCAGAGCGGGCAAACCCACACACATATTCAGCTTCGTGTATTTTCACTATAACAAAAAAGGGCACCCGGTCTTGGGACTGGTTTCTGGCTTAGAGGCGTTCAGCCGAGAACCACCGTGCGATAGCGTCGGAGCACTTGCCCTTCGACAAACTCCAGAAACCAGAGGCACGGCATGGGAGTTCTCTTCGTACTACCCCATACTTCCCTCACGGCGCCTGCGAGATCCCTTCACAATCTCACACACCATTTCTTCCCACACACAGACACACGTGCACAGGGAGGCACACACCGAGCCACCACGCGCTGCATGCACATGAAGCACACACATACACGTAGAGAGCCACGGCAGCGCCAGCACCAGCACACGCTGAATGCGTGGGATATATCCCGCTCTCACCCAT
>NHOR01000255.1:0-22500 GCA_002287245.1 Trypanosoma congolense | reverse complement strand
TCGGCGCTGCTCCCGTCGCAACCACTACTCGCCCCTGCCTTCCCCAAAACGAATTCTGTATGGGCTGTTGTATGGGGTTTGGCCCCCACCTGCCCTTTGAAGGCGGCCAATTCGGCTGCTATGGCATGCGCCGTAAGGGGGGATTCCGTGGAGGGTTTCCCGCACTGGACTTCTAAGATTGCCCACACTGCTGCCCCGTCTGAAGGGCTGTTGAAGGCTTGCGCGTTGAGTGAGGATGCAAATCGTCCTGCGCCACAATTATGCTTCCCATAGGACGTTGACGCCCCAGCGCATAGACACACCATGTCGTTGACTAGTGATTTTCCAGGGCCTTCGGAGCCGCTTACACCGTTTCCACAGGAGTTGACGTAGTTCGTGGTGAATGTGCCGGCTCCACTCCCGTCGACGTGATCTCTCCCCAATCCAAACATGGCGTCGTTCGCCAATTTTTTCGATTCGTTTAAAAGTTTCTCTGCCTCGAGCTTAATATCGCTCGCAGATGCTCTTACCACCGCCATTTTTTCTTGGAGACGTCTAATCTTTTTGTTGGATATCTCTCGCTTGCGACTTGGCTGCGGCCTTTCATAGTTATTCCGCTCCGCAGCGGGTGTCCCGGTTAGGCGCTGGTTGATCCATCCTTTTTTTTTGGCATCCCACGCTTTCCTCATTTCCTCTTTTTCTTCGTTGGAGATTCCTGATGGCAAGGGTGATTGCCCGTATTCGAAGTACTCGTTGGAGGACGTGAGTGTATATAGCCTCTCCAATTCGGTTACCGCTAGATCGGCCAGCTGCAGCGGGGCGTCAATTGCTAAGGTTCTGTTCGCCGCCCCGAGAGCCAACTTGTAAATGGAACATAGTGTATGGAAAGCTCCCGCATTCTCATTTTCGCTAGCTGGTTCGCCGTACGCAACTGCGAAAATTAAAACGAAAAAGCGCCGCAGAAAGTGATTCATTGTGTCACGATCTTTATAGTCACTATTGGCGTACAAGGGAGCAAAATACGCTTTAGTAGAAAAATTTAATTAACATATTTTGGGGATTTGGCTTATGGAAACCCACGCTAGAATGGATTTAGTCACTTTAGATCAAAAGAAAATTTGACTTAGGAAAACTTGTGTTACAAGACTGATTCTCTGCAGGTAATAATGATAATAAAAATAATAAAGACATTATGTTGCAGAGTCGATAAAATAAATTCTAAAAAAAACTTTCAAAATCACAGTTTAGCCTTCAAAGAATCAGGGAAAAAAACACTGCATAAAATTAAGAAAGACACCTACCTATCTTGTCAGCGTAATTTACCATTTAAAACAAGATTAACATGGAAATACATGCCTGGACTAAGCTGAATTTAATCTTGAAATGAAAGGGCGTCCACATATATACAATATAGCACAAAGGCTTCGTTCCTCATTCAGCCACACAAATACAATTAAAAGGAAACAAAGTGCAGCATTCATACATTTTAAGACCATTTTCATCTTCTATACATAATGGAAAATTACAAATTTCTCTGCGGAACAGGTGTTCGCGTAAACCAGTTAGGCTTTTTCTGCTACTAAGAAAATTGTGTAAAATAAAAGTTAATTTATTTCTCTTATCATATGTATCGTTCATTAACAACTTTCTCTCTATCATTTGTTCAACCCAAATAGTAGTCAATTAAAAGAACAATAGATTCGCCCTCCATGTTTGGACAGCATTTAACAGCCGATAAAACAATGGAAAAAGTGCAGAAGTTTCACCGTGAAGACCTGAGGAAAGAAAAAAAGAATACAAATTCGGATAATAGTTTCCGCTTAGAGACAAAAATTCATCATTTAAAACCAAGAAATAACACACTATAAGAAATACAAGCGGTCTCAATAGAGGTCCACAACAGAATTTCGACAGACTTGGAATGCATAAATATAACTTTTGTTAAGGAAAAATGGTTGTTTGGATGTACACTGTGGAGGACTTGAACCAAAGCAAATAATTTTCCAACATAACTTTCTATTATTTATCCAGTTTGTGTGCAAAGCTCCTTTGATGTAAACACATACCCGTTCAAAAATTAAAATGCCCAACCCAGTACACACCAACATATTACTTTCTCCTCCTTAACATGAGCACTTAATTTCTGAGAAACACAGCTCAATGATGAGAGGAATATGAAATCACTGTTTATCACGCATTTTCTTTTCTGTGATTCTTATCTGCTCACTATGATTCACATTAGACGCTTACATCATTCTCCATACAAATCCTGCAAACCTAGCATCAAGAAAATATCATGATTCAATATCCTAAAGTTGTAACCATTTAAATAAAATTATAGCATTGGACAACTAAAAAAATGAGTAAATTTATATCTTACTTTAAAAGGTGGAGAATTTTCACACTATCACATAATTCTACTCTTCTTATTGGGTATATCCGATAAATTACCTCCTCCCCTCTAATGTCTACGAATGATTTTTGAAATATCACTGAAACAGCACCATTCTACACTAACTATTTCCCACAAATATGATTTGTACAATAAAAAAAAAAGTAAAATGATCGGAATAAAAAATATCACGGAAAAATAGAAACGCAACTTTATCTTCGTTTCCCATTCATCCACTCCACTCTTCCGTTATAATTTAGCAAACAAATCAACCCATATAACTATTCTTCTTATTCCCTTTATGAAAAATATAAAGTATAAACTCATGAAAAGTAGATTTATTGTTCCTCGTTCAAAATAACGAGCAAATATATCTAACATTTTTTGATTGTTTCTGTATTCTACTACATCAGAACAGCTCAAATTAAATCTTTATCAGACTAAAGGTATTTGGCAAGCAAAATTCACATGGGTGTTCCAGAGAAAAAATATATCTTCATTTAAAAGAGCTACATGACCCGATAACTGAGCACAAAAAAAATATGAAAATGAAACAGTGCATCGAGAAATAATTTCACTGGAAGTAACATACTTTTCCAAGAAAAAATGCAAAGTGTCCTGTTTTAAGATCACCATACAAGATGTACAATGTCTCTTGCATGATACTGTGTTTTAAAAGGGTTTAAGATGTTATCATAGTATAATCGGCTAATCAGAACCTATTTCATACGTTTAACGCAAAAGAACATGTTACCTAAACTCTGTAATGAAAACAAAATAATACGAAGTATTGCTTCTTATTATTTTCAGGTTAAACTTAATCGAAAAATGCATGTGGACATGAACGCTCTTGTGTTCCTTCGAACTCTTAAAATGAGCTAGGGAAACTTCAAACCAAACCGCTCCTCGGAAACATTACTATATTTTATCCAACTTAAAATAATGCACCATAACCCTCACGCCACATAACCATAAATTCATGTTTAGTTCAACAACCTTTTCATACACAAATTCCGACGACCGTATTTAAAAATAAAAATAAAACACAAATGATGCAAAAGTGACACGGATTGGAGTGAACTTTTACCTCTGAAAAATCGTTATTCTCACAATTTTTGTACAACTCTTATGCAGTTACTCCATGCTCTTTTTTTTTGAGGCTCATATACTAACCTACATAACCTCTACCATCTTCATGCCTGTAACAAAAATAAGAAAATATGAAGTGCTTATTATTGATATTATTATCAGGATAAGAGTTTCAACTGAGAAGTGTGTGCGATCATGGATGATATTTGACTGTTTTTGTGTCACCTTCAACACCATGAATGGGAATCAAAAGCGTTTCAGTATAAAGCAGTTCTATCGAGAAAAAAATCACAATTAGTCCAGCCAAGAAATTTCCCGATACTCATACAATAATAAATCACATTGTTCTTATTGATCATTCCCTGTAACCAATTCGTGTAACTAAATAATATGGTTTTAATTCTCGAATGTGTTTCAAGTGAGGGAACGCTGAGAGCTTTAATTCTTTGTGGAAAACTTCACTGTGCTTTTTTGACTCCAAAATAGCTCGGTATCGTTGTACCATTGAACATCTTATACTAAAATCATAATCACCACACACTAACCCATGCACTTTGATGAAAATAAATCAATACGGAGTGTTGTATATTAATACATTCAGTATACACTCAACTGGAATGTACATGTACAAACCAATTATGTTTTCTTCATGTCACATTTGGCTCTTTAAAAGACAGCAAAAGACAATCCAAGCCAACGCGATCGGTCAGAAGCAATGTTACTTTTTCCACGTTGAAAAACATTCACACACTCATACACAACAATCATAAACTGTACAATTCCTAAAAAAAATGAATTTAGAATTTTCATGTTTTCTGGGATGCCTCCGGTGATATCTTGGTGCAATGAGTCTGATGTCTCAATTCTCGTGAGTGCTGAATCTACCTTACTTAATAGCCCGCAATTTAATGAGAATATTTTCTCAGGTGACGCAGTTTTGGAAGCAATTTACCACATTGTTTTGACATCACTCGGAATCCTCGGTTGATCTGGATAGTCTTTGACGAAACACCATAATTTCAATAAATTCCATCACACAAGAAATCCATGAGACGCGTCTTTCCAGTATTCAAATTCTCCTCTTAAAAATATCCCCATCGCACTGAGAAGCATTCACCTTGTATTCTTGGATAGATGCTTCTCTACCTGTGGGTCTCTCTCTTCCCTCTTTGCAATTTGGAATGAAAATATTTTCCGTTGTTGGTGGATAATAAGAGCTAAAGCGCCTCGATCAGATCCAATGTTTCGGCGGGCTCGCATTCAGTGACATCTAAGAAACAGGATGTTATTAAATTTTTTGCAATGAATGCCTTTCAGACTGCGAAGAATGAATTCTAGGATTTCGACTGCACGAAAAAATAAAAGGGATTGATGCTATTGCTGCTGCCACCACAGTGGGAGGAGATCTTCCGCCTCAGAAATTAACGTCCAGCCCTGCGCCGTACCACTCTCAACGAATTTTATTTCCCCTCAACTCTTCCAAATAATTCTCTCACAGGTAAAGACGGCAAGGCTCAATGCAAAAGCTGATAAACCAATCAGTGTGGCTTCCGGAGAATCAGCAAACAGACAAAAAGTAGAATGGGTTCAAGTAGCTAGAATGAACTCATTCTTTCCGGGCAACGCATACCTTGATAAAAATATCCGAGGAGAAGGATACTGCCTCCACAATGTCTCACTGTTTTTCGGAAATCGTTGTCACAACGTACAACTCTTGCTGCTGTAAAAAAAGATAGAAAAATTGCAAATATGA
The DNA here is from genome assembly GCA_002287245.1 of Trypanosoma congolense. NCBI lineage: Eukaryota > Euglenozoa > Kinetoplastea > Trypanosomatida > Trypanosomatidae > Trypanosoma > Trypanosoma congolense. The sequence continues at coordinate 17,287 of NHOR01000255.1, read as the reverse complement.
ATAGACAACAAATTTCATCCACACAACAAACCGCCACTCTATCAGAATTCTTCCTCCACTGATATCTTCACTTATCGAGATGTTGGGACGAACGAGTTAGGGTTAGAATTCCAGCATTCACTTCAATTCCTATCAGCACAATCACGTGAGGATATCAATGAAGACTTTCAGCTAAAAAGAAAGAAACAACACCACAAAAGCTCACGTAAAGAAATATTATTTTCTCTACTGCAGAATTTTGGATGGCATATAGCTCCATCACCTAGTAAAGGCGACACAACGGGAAAAGATATAAACACTCCAACGAAGTACAAAAAGAAATCAACAACCGCCATTAATAAAAACCGAAACATTCACGAAAAACATAACAACAAGACAGAGAAAAATTAAACATCCAACAAAAAAAAAATAAGAAAATAAAATTTTGAAAAAGTTTTTGACCAATTTTTTGCAAAATTTTGAAAAACCACTATGCGCGTCAAATAGGCCCAAAACGACAAATACGTGCCAAATACGCGTTTTTCGAATTTTTGCGTTTTTGACATTTTTGACCATTTTCAAAAAAACGGTTTTTGGCCATTTTGGCCCAAAAATGTGAATTTTGGGAAAATCGCAAAATGCCCGTTCTCGCTCGAAATTCAATCATTTTTAAAACGGATTTCGGCGTTTTCGATGAAAATTAGGGACAAACAAATCCCGCACAACCATTTTTGGAACAAAAAAAATTTTCGCCGAAAAAGTCAAAAAAAAATATTTTTTTACAAAAAAGTTTGCAAAAATTTGAAAAAGTTTTTGACCCAATTTTTTGCAAAATTTTGAAAAACCACTATGCGCGTCAAATAGGCCCCAAAACGACAAATACGTGCCAAATACGCGTTTTTCGAATTTTTGCGTTTTTGACATTTTTGACCATTTTCAAAAAAAACGGTTTTTGGCCATTTTGGCCCAAAAATGTGAATTTTGGGAAAATCGCAAAATGCCCGTTCTCGCTCGAAATTGAATCATTTTTAAAACGGATTTCGGCGTTTTCGATGAAAATTAGGGACAAACAAATCCCGCACAACCATTTTTGGAACAAAAAAAATTTTCGCCGAAAAAGTCAAAAAAAAATATTTTTTTACAAAAAGTTTGCAAAAATTTGAAAAAGTTTTTGACCCAATTTTTTGCAAAATTTTGAAAAACCACTATGCGCGTCAAATAGGCCCGAAAACGACAAATACGTGCCAAATACGCGTTTTTCGAATTTTTGCGTTTTTGACATTTTTGACCATTTTCAAAAAAACCGGTTTTTGGCCATTTTGGCCCAAAAATGTGAATTTTGGGAAAATCGCAAAATGCCCGTTCTCGCTCGAAATTGAATCATTTTTAAAACGGATTTCGGCGTTTTCGATGAAAATTAGGGACAAACAAATCCCGCACAACCATTTTTGGAACAAAAAAAATTTTCGCCGAAAAAGTCAAAAAAAAATATTTTTTTACAAAAAAGTTTGCAAAAATTTGAAAAAGTTTTTGACCCAATTTTTTGCAAAATTTTGAAAAACCACTATGCGCGTCAAATAGGCCCCAAAACGACAAATACGTGCCAAATACGCGTTTTTCGAATTTTTGCGTTTTTGACATTTTTGACCATTTTCAAAAAAACCGGTTTTTGGCCATTTTGGCCCAAAAATGTGAATTTTGGGAAAATCGCAAAATGCCCGTTCTCGCTCGAAATTGAATCATTTTTAAAACGGATTTCGGCGTTTTCGATGAAAATTAGGGACAAACAAATCCCGCACAACCATTTTTGGAACAAAAAAAATTTTCGCCGAAAAAGTCAAAAAAAAATATTTTTTTACAAAAAAGTTTGCAAAAATTTGAAAAAGTTTTTGACCCAATTTTTTGCAAAATTTTGAAAAACCACTATGCGCGTCAAATAGGCCCGAAAACGACAAATACGTGCCAAATACGCGTTTTTCGAATTTTTGCGTTTTTGACATTTTTGACCATTTTCAAAAAAACCGGTTTTTGGCCATTTTGGCCCAAAAATGTGAATTTTGGGAAAATCGCAAAATGCCCGTTCTCGCTCGAAATTGAATCATTTTTAAAACGGATTTCGGCGTTTTCGATGAAAATTAGGGACAAACAAATCCCGCACAACCATTTTTGGAACAAAAAAATTTTCGCCGAAAAAGTCAAAAAAAAATATTTTTTTACAAAAAAGTTTGCAAAAATTTGAAAAAGTTTTTGACCCAATTTTTTGCAAAATTTTGAAAAACCACTATGCGCGTCAAATAGGCCCGAAAACGACAAATACGTGCCAAATACGCGTTTTTCGAATTTTTGCGTTTTTGACATTTTTGACCATTTTCAAAAAAACCGGTTTTTGGCCATTTTGGCCCAAAAATGTGAATTTTGGGAAAATCGCAAAATGCCCGTTCTCGCTCGAAATTGAATCATTTTTAAAACGGATTTCGGCGTTTTCGATGAAAATTAGGGACAAACAAATCCCGCACAACCATTTTTGGAACAAAAAAAATTTTCGCCGAAAAAGTCAAAAAAAAATATTTTTTTACAAAAAAGTTTGCAAAAATTTGAAAAAGTTTTTGACCAATTTTTTGCAAAATTTTGAAAAACCACTATGCGCGTCAAATAGGCCCGAAAACGACAAATACGTGCCAAATACGCGTTTTTCGAATTTTTGCGTTTTTGACATTTTTGACCATTTTCAAAAAAACCGGTTTTTGGCCATTTTGGCCCAAAAATGTGAATTTTGGGAAAATCGCAAAATGCCCGTTCTCGCTCGAAATTGAATCATTTTTAAAACGGATTTCGGCGTTTTCGATGAAAATTAGGGACAAACAAATCCCGCACAACCATTTTTGGAACAAAAAAAATTTTCGCCGAAAAAGTCAAAAAAAAATATTTTTTTACAAAAAAGTTTGCAAAAATTTGAAAAAGTTTTTGACCCAATTTTTTGCAAAATTTTGAAAAACCACTATGCGCGTCAAATAGGCCCGAAAACGACAAATACGTGCCAAATACGCGTTTTTCGAATTTTTGCGTTTTTGACATTTTTGACCATTTTCAAAAAAACCGTTTTTTGGCCATTTTGGCCCAAAAATGTGAATTTTGGGAAAATCGCAAAATGCCCGTTCTCGCTCGAAATTGAATCATTTTTAAAACGGATTTCGGCGTTTTCGATGAAAATTAGGGACAAACAAATCCCGCACAACCATTTTTGGAACAAAAAAAATTTTCGCCGAAAAAGTCAAAAAAAAATATTTTTTTACAAAAAAGTTTGCAAAAATTTGAAAAAGTTTTTGACCCAATTTTTTGCAAAATTTCGAAAAACCACTATGCGCGTCAAATAGGCCCGAAAACGACAAATACGTGCCAAATACGCGTTTTTCGAATTTTTGCGTTTTTGACATTTTTGACCATTTTCAAAAAAACCGGTTTTTGGCCATTTTGGCCCAAAAATGTGAATTTTGGGAAAATCGCAAAATGCCCGTTCTCGCTCGAAATTCAATCATTTTTAAAACGGATTTCGGCGTTTTCGATGAAAATTAGGGACAAACAAATCCCGCACAACCATTTTTGGAACAAAAAAAATTTTCGCCGAAAAAGTCAAAAAAAAATATTTTTTTACAAAAAAGTTTGCAAAAATTTGAAAAAGTTTTTGACCCAATTTTTTGCAAAATTTTGAAAAACCACTATGCGCGTCAAATAGGCCCGAAAACGACAAATACGTGCCAAATACGCGTTTTTCGAATTTTTGCGTTTTTGACATTTTTGACCATTTTCAAAAAAACCGTTTTTTGGCCATTTTGGCCCAAAAATGTGAATTTTGGGAAAATCGCAAAATGCCCGTTCTCGCTCGAAATTGAATCATTTTTAAAACGGATTTCGGCGTTTTCGATGAAAATTAGGGACAAACAAATCCCGCACAACCATTTTTGGAACAAAAAAAATTTTCGCCGAAAAAGTCAAAAAAAAATATTTTTTTACAAAAAAGTTTGCAAAAATTTGAAAAAGTTTTTGACCCAATTTTTTGCAAAATTTCGAAAAACCACTATGCGCGTCAAATAGGCCCGAAAACGACAAATACGTGCCAAATACGCGTTTTTCGAATTTTTGCGTTTTTGACATTTTTGACCATTTTCAAAAAAACCGGTTTTTGGCCATTTTGGCCCAAAAATGTGAATTTTGGGAAAATCGCAAAATGCCCGTTCTCGCTCGAAATTCAATCATTTTTAAAACGGATTTCGGCGTTTTCGATGAAAATTAGGGACAAACAAATCCCGCACAACCATTTTTGGAACAAAAAAAATTTTCGCCGAAAAAGTCAAAAAAAAATATTTTTTTACAAAAAAGTTTGCAAAAATTTGAAAAAGTTTTTGACCCAATTTTTTGCAAAATTTCGAAAAACCACTATGCGCGTCAAATAGGCCCGAAAACGACAAATACGTGCCAAATACGCGTTTTTCGAATTTTTGCGTTTTTGACATTTTTGACCATTTTCAAAAAAACCGGTTTTTGGCCATTTTGGCCCAAAAATGTGAATTTTGGGAAAATCGCAAAATGCCCGTTCTCGCTCGAAATTGAATCATTTTTAAAACGGATTTCGGCGTTTTCGATGTAAATTAGGGACAAACAAATCCCGCACAACCATTTTTGGAACAAAAAAAATTTTCGCCGAAAAAGTCAAAAAAAAATATTTTTTTACAAAAAAGTTTGCAAAAATTTGAAAAAGTTTTTGACCCAATTTTTTGCAAAATTTTGAAAAACCACTATGCGCGTCAAATAGGCCCGAAAACGACAAATACGTGCCAAATACGCGTTTTTCGAATTTTTGCGTTTTTGACATTTTTGACCATTTTCAAAAAAACCGGTTTTTGGCCATTTTGGCCCAAAAATGGAATTTTGGGAAAATCGCAAAATGCCCGTTCTCGCTCGAAATTGAATCATTTTTAAAACGGATTTCGGCGTTTTCGATGTAAATTAGGGACAAACAAATCCCGCACAACCATTTTTGGAACAAAAAAAATTTTCGCCGAAAAAGTCAAAAAAAATATTTTTTTACAAAAAAGTTTGCAAAAATTTGAAAAAGTTTTTGACCCAATTTTTTGCAAAATTTGAAAAACCACTATGCGCGTCAAATAGGCCCGAAAACGACAAATACGTGCCAAATACGCGTTTTTCGAATTTTTGCGTTTTTGACATTTTTGACCATTTTCAAAAAACCGGTTTTTGGCCATTTTGGCCCAAAAATGTGAATTTTGGGAAAATCGCAAAATGCCCGTTCTCGCTCGAAATTGAATCATTTTTAAAACGGATTTCGGCGTTTTCGATGAAAATTAGGGACAAACAAATCCCGCACAACCATTTTTGGAACAAAAAAAATTTTCGCCGAAAAAGTCAAAAAAAATATTTTTTTACAAAAAAGTTTGCAAAAATTTGAAAAAGTTTTTGACCCAATTTTTTGCAAAATTTGAAAAACCACTATGCGCGTCAAATAGGCCCCAAAACGACAAATACGTGCCAAATACGCGTTTTTCGAATTTTTGCGTTTTTGACATTTTTGACCATTTTCAAAAAAACCGGTTTTTGGCCATTTTGGCCCAAAAATGTGAATTTTGGGAAAATCGCAAAATGCCCGTTCTCGCTCGAAATTGAATCATTTTTAAAACGGATTTCGGCGTTTTCGATGAAATTAGGGACAAACAAATCCCGCACAACCATTTTTGGAACAAAAAAAATTTTCGCCGAAAAAGTCAAAAAAAAAATATTTTTTTACAAAAAAGTTTGCAAAAATTTGAAAAAGTTTTTGACCAATTTTTTGCAAAATTTTGAAAAACCACTATGCGCGTCAAATAGGCCCCAAAACGACAAATACGTGCCAAATACGCGTTTTTCGAATTTTTGCGTTTTTGACATTTTTGACCATTTTCAAAAAAACCGGTTTTTGGCCATTTTGGCCCAAAAATGTGAATTTTGGGAAAATCGCAAAATGCCCGTTCTCGCTCGAAATTGAATCATTTTTAAAACGGATTTCGGCGTTTTCGATGAAAATTAGGGACAAACAAATCCCGCACAACCATTTTTGGAACAAAAAAAATTTTCGCCGAAAAAGTCAAAAAAAATATTTTTTTACAAAAAAGTTTGCAAAAATTTGAAAAAGTTTTTGACCCAATTTTTTGCAAAATTTTGAAAAACCACTATGCGCGTCAAATAGGCCCGAAAACGACAAATACGTGCCAAATACGCGTTTTTCGAATTTTTGCGTTTTTGACATTTTTGACCATTTTCAAAAAAACCGGTTTTTGGCCATTTTGGCCCAAAAATGTGAATTTTGGGAAAATCGCAAAATGCCCGTTCTCGCTCGAAATTGAATCATTTTTAAAACGGATTTCGGCGTTTTCGATGTAAATTAGGGACAAACAAATCCCGCACAACCATTTTTGGAACAAAAAAAATTTTCGCCGAAAAAGTCAAAAAAAATATTTTTTTACAAAAAAGTTTGCAAAAATTTGAAAAAGTTTTTGACCCAATTTTTTGCAAAATTTGAAAAACCACTATGCGCGTCAAATAGGCCCCAAAACGACAAATACGTGCCAAATACGCGTTTTTCGAATTTTTGCGTTTTTGACATTTTTGACCATTTTCAAAAAACCGGTTTTTGGCCATTTTGGCCCAAAAATGTGAATTTTGGGAAAATCGCAAAATGCCCGTTCTCGCTCGAAATTGAATCATTTTAAAACGGATTTCGGCGTTTTCGATGTAAATTAGGGACAAACAAATCCCGCACAACCATTTTTGGAACAAAAAAATTTTCGCCGAAAAAGTCAAAAAAAAATATTTTTTACAAAAAATTTGCAAAAATTTGAAAAAGTTTTTGACCAATTTTTTGCAAAATTTTGAAAAACCACTATGCGCGTCAAATAGGCCCGAAAACGACAAATACGTGCCAAATACGCGTTTTTCGAATTTTTGCGTTTTTGACATTTTTGACCATTTTCAAAAAAACCGGTTTTTGGCCATTTTGGCCCAAAAATGTGAATTTTGGGAAATCGCAAAATGCCCGTTCTCGCTCGAAATTGAATCATTTTTAAAACGGATTTCGGCGTTTTCGATGAAATTAGGGACAAACAAATCCCGCACAACCATTTTTGGAACAAAAAAAATTTTCGCCGAAAAAGTCAAAAAAAAATATTTTTTTACAAAAAAGTTTGCAAAAATTTGAAAAAGTTTTTGACCCAATTTTTTGCAAAATTTTGAAAAACCACTATGCGCGTCAAATAGGCCCAAAACGACAAATACGTGCCAAATACGCGTTTTTCGAATTTTTGCGTTTTTGACATTTTTGACCATTTTCAAAAAAACCGGTTTTTGGCCATTTTGGCCCAAAAATGTGAATTTTGGGAAAATCGCAAAATGCCCGTTCTCGCTCGAAATTGAATCATTTTTAAAACGGATTTCGGCGTTTTCGATGAAAATTAGGGACAAACAAATCCCGCACAACCATTTTTGGAACAAAAAAAATTTTCGCCGAAAAAGTCAAAAAAAAATATTTTTTTACAAAAAAGTTTGCAAAAATTTGAAAAAGTTTTTGACCCAATTTTTTGCAAAATTTTGAAAAACCACTATGCGCGTCAAATAGGCCCAAAACGACAAATACGTGCCAAATACGCGTTTTTCGAATTTTTGCGTTTTTGACATTTTTGACCATTTTCAAAAAAACCGGTTTTTGGCCATTTTGGCCCAAAAATGTGAATTTTGGGAAAATCGCAAAATGCCCGTTCTCGCTCGAAATTGAATCATTTTTAAAACGGATTTCGGCGTTTTCGATGAAAATTAGGGACAAACAAATCCCGCACAACCATTTTTGGAACAAAAAAAATTTTCGCCGAAAAAGTCAAAAAAAAATATTTTTTTACAAAAAAGTTTGCAAAAATTTGAAAAAGTTTTTGACCCAATTTTTTGCAAAATTTTGAAAAACCACTATGCGCGTCAAATAGGCCCGAAAACGACAAATACGTGCCAAATACGCGTTTTTCGAATTTTTGCGTTTTTGACATTTTTGACCATTTTCAAAAAAACCGGTTTTTGGCCATTTTGGCCCAAAAATGTGAATTTTGGGAAAATCGCAAAATGCCCGTTCTCGCTCGAAATTGAATCATTTTTAAAACGGATTTCGGCGTTTTCGATGAAAATTAGGGACAAACAAATCCCGCACAACCATTTTTGGAACAAAAAAAATTTTCGCCGAAAAAGTCAAAAAAAAATATTTTTTTACAAAAAAGTTTGCAAAAATTTGAAAAAGTTTTTGACCCAATTTTTTGCAAAATTTTGAAAAACCACTATGCGCGTCAAATAGGCCCGAAAACGACAAATACGTGCCAAATACGCGTTTTTCGAATTTTTGCGTTTTTGACATTTTTGACCATTTTCAAAAAAACCGGTTTTTGGCCATTTTGGCCCAAAAATGTGAATTTTGGGAAAATCGCAAAATGCCCGTTCTCGCTCGAAATTGAATCATTTTTAAAACGGATTTCGGCGTTTTCGATGAAAATTAGGGACAAACAAATCCCGCACAACCATTTTTGGAACAAAAAAAATTTTCGCCGAAAAAGTCAAAAAAAAATATTTTTTTACAAAAAAGTTTGCAAAAATTTGAAAAAGTTTTTGACCCAATTTTTTGCAAAATTTTGAAAAACCACTATGCGCGTCAAATAGGCCCCAAAACGACAAATACGTGCCAAATACGCGTTTTTCGAATTTTTGCGTTTTTGACATTTTTGACCATTTTCAAAAAAACCGGTTTTTGGCCATTTTGGCCCAAAAATGTGAATTTTGGGAAAATCGCAAAATGCCCGTTCTCGCTCGAAATTGAATCATTTTTAAAACGGATTTCGGCGTTTTCGATGAAAATTAGGGACAAACAAATCCCGCACAACCATTTTTGGAACAAAAAAAATTTTCGCCGAAAAAGTCAAAAAAAAATATTTTTTTACAAAAAAGTTTGCAAAAATTTGAAAAAGTTTTTGACCCAATTTTTTGCAAAATTTTGAAAAACCACTATGCGCGTCAAATAGGCCCGAAAACGACAAATACGTGCCAAATACGCGTTTTTCGAATTTTTGCGTTTTTGACATTTTTGACCATTTTCAAAAAAACCGGTTTTTGGCCATTTTGGCCCAAAAATGTGAATTTTGGGAAAATCGCAAAATGCCCGTTCTCGCTCGAAATTGAATCATTTTTAAAACGGATTTCGGCGTTTTCGATGAAAATTAGGGACAAACAAATCCCGCACAACCATTTTTGGAACAAAAAAAATTTTCGCCGAAAAAGTCAAAAAAAAATATTTTTTTACAAAAAAGTTTGCAAAAATTTGAAAAAGTTTTTGACCCAATTTTTTGCAAAATTTTGAAAAACCACTATGCGCGTCAAATAGGCCCGAAAACGACAAATACGTGCCAAATACGCGTTTTTCGAATTTTTGCGTTTTTGACATTTTTGACCATTTTCAAAAAAACCGGTTTTTGGCCATTTTGGCCCAAAAATGTGAATTTTGGGAAAATCGCAAAATGCCCGTTCTCGCTCGAAATTGAATCATTTTTAAAACGGATTTCGGCGTTTTCGATGAAAATTAGGGACAAACAAATCCCGCACAACCATTTTTGGAACAAAAAAAATTTTCGCCGAAAAAGTCAAAAAAAAATATTTTTTTACAAAAAAGTTTGCAAAAATTTGAAAAAGTTTTTGACCCAATTTTTTGCAAAATTTTGAAAAACCACTATGCGCGTCAAATAGGCCCGAAAACGACAAATACGTGCCAAATACGCGTTTTTCGAATTTTTGCGTTTTTGACATTTTTGACCATTTTCAAAAAAACCGGTTTTTGGCCATTTTGGCCCAAAAATGTGAATTTTGGGAAAATCGCAAAATGCCCGTTCTCGCTCGAAATTGAATCATTTTTAAAACGGATTTCGGCGTTTTCGATGAAATTAGGGACAAACAAATCCCGCACAACCATTTTTGGAACAAAAAAAATTTTCGCCGAAAAAGTCAAAAAAAAATATTTTTTTACAAAAAAGTTTGCAAAAATTTGAAAAAGTTTTTGACCAATTTTTTGCAAAATTTTGAAAAACCACTATGCGCGTCAAATAGGCCCCAAAACGACAAATACGTGCCAAATACGCGTTTTTCGAATTTTTGCGTTTTTGACATTTTTGACCATTTTCAAAAAAACCGGTTTTTGGCCATTTTGGCCCAAAAATGTGAATTTTGGGAAAATCGCAAAATGCCCGTTCTCGCTCGAAATTGAATCATTTTTAAAACGGATTTCGGCGTTTTCGATGAAAATTAGGGACAAACAAATCCCGCACAACCATTTTTGGAACAAAAAAAATTTTCGCCGAAAAAGTCAAAAAAAAATATTTTTTTACAAAAAAGTTTGCAAAAATTTGAAAAAGTTTTTGACCCAATTTTTTGCAAAATTTTGAAAAACCACTATGCGCGTCAAATAGGCCCGAAAACGACAAATACGTGCCAAATACGCGTTTTTCGAATTTTTGCGTTTTTGACATTTTTGACCATTTTCAAAAAAACCGGTTTTTGGCCATTTTGGCCCAAAAATGTGAATTTTGGGAAAATCGCAAAATGCCCGTTCTCGCTCGAAATTGAATCATTTTTAAAACGGATTTCGGCGTTTTCGATGTAAATTAGGGACAAACAAATCCCGCACAACCATTTTTGGAACAAAAAAAATTTTCGCCGAAAAAGTCAAAAAAAAATATTTTTTTACAAAAAAGTTTGCAAAAATTTGAAAAAGTTTTTGACCCAATTTTTTGCAAAATTTTGAAAAACCACTATGCGCGTCAAATAGGCCCCAAAACGACAAATACGTGCCAAATACGCGTTTTTCGAATTTTTGCGTTTTTGACATTTTTGACCATTTTCAAAAAAACCGGTTTTTGGCCATTTTGGCCCAAAAATGTGAATTTTGGGAAAATCGCAAAATGCCCGTTCTCGCTCGAAATTGAATCATTTTTAAAACGGATTTCGGCGTTTTCGATGAAAATTAGGGACAAACAAATCCCGCACAACCATTTTTGGAACAAAAAAAATTTTCGCCGAAAAAGTCAAAAAAAAATATTTTTTTACAAAAAAGTTTGCAAAAATTTGAAAAAGTTTTTGACCCAATTTTTTGCAAAATTTTGAAAAACCACTATGCGCGTCAAATAGGCCCGAAAACGACAAATACGTGCCAAATACGCGTTTTTCGAATTTTTGCGTTTTTGACATTTTTGACCATTTTCAAAAAAACCGGTTTTTGGCCATTTTGGCCCAAAAATGTGAATTTTGGGAAAATCGCAAAATGCCCGTTCTCGCTCGAAATTGAATCATTTTTAAAACGGATTTCGGCGTTTTCGATGAAATTAGGGACAAACAAATCCCGCACAACCATTTTTGGAACAAAAAAAATTTTCGCCGAAAAAGTCAAAAAAAATATTTTTTTACAAAAAAGTTTGCAAAAATTTGAAAAAGTTTTTGACCCAATTTTTTGCAAAATTTTGAAAAACCACTATGCGCGTCAAATAGGCCCCAAAACGACAAATACGTGCCAAATACGCGTTTTTCGAATTTTTGCGTTTTTGACATTTTTGACCATTTTCAAAAAAACCGGTTTTTGGCCATTTTGGCCCAAAAATGTGAATTTTGGGAAAATCGCAAAATGCCCGTTCTCGCTCGAAATTGAATCATTTTTAAAACGGATTTCGGCGTTTTCGATGAAAATTAGGGACAAACAAATCCCGCACAACCATTTTTGGAACAAAAAAAATTTTCGCCGAAAAAGTCAAAAAAAAATATTTTTTTACAAAAAAGTTTGCAAAAATTTGAAAAAGTTTTTGACCCAATTTTTTGCAAAATTTTGAAAAACCACTATGCGCGTCAAATAGGCCCGAAAACGACAAATACGTGCCAAATACGCGTTTTTCGAATTTTTGCGTTTTTGACATTTTTGACCATTTTCAAAAAAACCGGTTTTTGGCCATTTTGGCCCAAAAATGTGAATTTTGGGAAAATCGCAAAATGCCCGTTCTCGCTCGAAATTGAATCATTTTTAAAACGGATTTCGGCGTTTTCGATGAAAATTAGGGACAAACAAATCCCGCACAACCATTTTTGGAACAAAAAAAATTTTCGCCGAAAAAGTCAAAAAAAAATATTTTTTTACAAAAAAGTTTGCAAAAATTTGAAAAAGTTTTTGACCCAATTTTTTGCAAAATTTTGAAAAACCACTATGCGCGTCAAATAGGCCCGAAAACGACAAATACGTGCCAAATACGCGTTTTTCGAATTTTTGCGTTTTTGACATTTTTGACCATTTTCAAAAAAACCGGTTTTTGGCCATTTTGGCCCAAAAATGTGAATTTTGGGAAAATCGCAAAATGCCCGTTCTCGCTCGAAATTGAATCATTTTTAAAACGGATTTCGGCGTTTTCGATGAAAATTAGGGACAAACAAATCCCGCACAACCATTTTTGGAACAAAAAAAATTTTCGCCGAAAAAGTCAAAAAAAAATATTTTTTTACAAAAAAGTTTGCAAAAATTTGAAAAAGTTTTTGACCCAATTTTTTGCAAAATTTTGAAAAACCACTATGCGCGTCAAATAGGCCCCAAAACGACAAATACGTGCCAAATACGCGTTTTTCGAATTTTTGCGTTTTTGACATTTTTGACCATTTTCAAAAAAACCGGTTTTTGGCCATTTTGGCCCAAAAATGTGAATTTTGGGAAAATCGCAAAATGCCCGTTCTCGCTCGAAATTGAATCATTTTTAAAACGGATTTCGGCGTTTTCGATGAAAATTAGGGACAAACAAATCCCGCACAACCATTTTTGGAACAAAAAAAATTTTCGCCGAAAAAGTCAAAAAAAAATATTTTTTTACAAAAAAGTTTGCAAAAATTTGAAAAAGTTTTTGACCCAATTTTTTGCAAAATTTTGAAAAACCACTATGCGCGTCAAATAGGCCCAAAACGACAAATACGTGCCAAATACGCGTTTTTCGAATTTTTGCGTTTTTGACATTTTTGACCATTTTCAAAAAAACCGGTTTTTGGCCATTTTGGCCCAAAAATGTGAATTTTGGGAAAATCGCAAAATGCCCGTTCTCGCTCGAAATTGAATCATTTTTAAAACGGATTTCGGCGTTTTCGATGAAAATTAGGGACAAACAAATCCCGCACAACCATTTTTGGAACAAAAAAAATTTTCGCCGAAAAAGTCAAAAAAAAATATTTTTTTACAAAAAAGTTTGCAAAAATTTGAAAAAGTTTTTGACCCAATTTTTTGCAAAATTTTGAAAAACCACTATGCGCGTCAAATAGGCCCCAAAACGACAAATACGTGCCAAATACGCGTTTTTCGAATTTTTGCGTTTTTGACATTTTTTTGAGTTTGGAATAAATTTGGACGATTTTTTTTGTTGGAATTTTATTTTTTTTGTTTTTCTTTTTCTCTATTTGGATGATTTGTGGTCGATATTTACAATCTTTGTTTGGGATGTGAAATGGCCTGGTGTGAGTATGATATGTTTACTTTAACGCCAGTGAATTATTGCTTTGGAAGATTTAGTATGGAAAGTAATATTTCATCTCATATCTTTTTGTGGTGCTGTGTCATAGCTTGTAAGGAAAATGTTGTGATTGACTCCTTCACTTCGTTTAGTGATGAGAATCAAGCTGAGTGTTCGGACCCTTAATCTCTTTGCTTCACCTTTCACCATAGCATTTCGATAGTTATCTCTGTCCTGAGACGGAAAAGAGCTGAGAAAAACTGAATTGGTTGCTATATTGAAGGTTATGGTGGATGATATTTGTCGTTTGTGCGGATTTGAAATTTTACTTTTATATATTAGTTTTTTTCCAGCAGAAAAAGTTGAATGTTAGTAAACAAATTTGTAGAGAATGGGTGAAACATTGTGGCACATTATCCTCTTTTCCGGAGATTATTATTGGGCTTGAATCGCCCGTGCGAGGATTTATTCTTGCTGCCTTAACTCATTCTATTTTTTGCATTCTTCCAATTCTTTGAGAGCTACAGACATCGTGGAATCAGCTTTTGAATTGAGCTTTGCCGTCTTTCCTGTGAGAGAATTATTTGGAATAATTGAGGGGAAATAAAATTCATGGAGGAGTATGTGATATTCGTTGTTGAGTTCTAAGGCGGAAGATCTCCTACTGTGGTGGCAGCAGCAATATCATCAATCCCTTTTATTTTTTCGTGCAGTCGAAATCCTAGAATTCATTCTTCGCAGTCTGAAAGGCATTCATTGCAAAAAATTTAAGGACATACTGTTTCTTAGATGTCACTGAATGCAAGCCCCCGAAACACTGGATCTGATCGAGGCGCTTTAGCTCTTATTATTCACCAACAACGGAAAATATTTTCATTCCAAATTGCTAAGAGGGAAGAGAGAGACCACAGGAAAGAAGCCTCTCTCCAAGAATACGAGGTGAATGCTTTTCAGTGAGGTGGAAGATATTTTTCAGAGGAGAATTTGAATACTGGAAAGACGCGTCTCATCGATTTCTTGAATCAGAATTTTAAGGAATCTTGTTGGTGTTTCGTCAAGGTCATTTAGATTAGCAGAGGGTGCCGAGTGATGTCAGAAAAATATGAGAGCCTTCCCCTAATGCGGCATCGATTGAGGAAAATATTCTCATTAAATTGCGGGCTATTAATGAAGGAAGAATCAACTCCGAGACTGGGATATTAGCTTCACGTGCCAAGATATCACCGGAGGCATCCCTGAGAGAAAATAATAAATTCTAATTCTTTTTCTTGCAAGGAAGATTTTAATTTTTTATTTTTATTTTCAGTTCTTTGTATTTATTGTGAGAATTGGCGACCGAAGTATTCAACTATAGTGGGGAAGATTAAGGGCACTGACGCTATGGTTAGGCGCTTATAACGAAGGGCAAATTATGTTACTCAGAAGGACTTGAAGGAGGAAGTAATATTCATCATGTGTCCTCTTGTGGAGATGTGTAATGACATGTGAAATGTTGACATTGACACACTCACATGCTTCTTGTAGTGAGAATCAAATTCAATGCTCGAGCTCTAAACCCCATCCCAACATCTCAATCGGTGATGGTGTTCTGATTCTGAAAAGGACTGATGAAAAGCGGAATTTGTTGCGATAATGAAATTTGTGTTGGATGGAATTTATTGTTCTTCCGATTTAAAATTTTTTGTTTTCCCTGAGCGAAAACTTGAACAGTAGTCACACTAAATTTCTAAAAACAGTGAGACTTTCTGGACGCAGAATCCTTTCCCCGGAGATTATTATCGGCGCTTGAATTACCTGAGAGGAGGAATTTATTCTAGCTACCGTAACCGATTCTAATTTTTGTCTGCTTGGCGGTTCTTCATCATCCAAATTTTCGAAAACCACACTCTCTGGCGTGTCAGCTTTTTCATTGAGCCATGAAATTTTTTTCGGTGAGGAATCATTCGAAGGGACGAAAAAAATTAATTAATGAATCTTGTTACGGCCCCGTGAGTGGCAATTTGGACTCTGAGGCGATGATTTTTCCACTGTGGTGGAGCAGCAATAGCACCAATCCCTTTTATTTTTTCGTGCAGTCGAAATCCTAGAATTCATTCTTCGCAGTCTGAAAGGCATTCATTGCAAAAAATTTAATGACATACTGTTTCTTAGATGTCACTGAATGCGAGCCCGCCGAAACACTGGATCTGATCGAGGCGCTTTAGCTCTTATTATTCACCAACAACGGAAAATATTTTCATTCCAAATTGCTAAGAGGGAAGGGAGACCCACAGGTAGGAAGCCATCTCTCCAGAATACGAGGTGAATGCTTTTCAGTGAGATGGAAGATATTTTTTCAGAGGAGAATTTGAATACTGGAAAGACGCGTCTCATCGATTTCTTGAATCAGAAATTTTAAGGAATCTCTGTTGGTGTTTTGTCAAGGGCCATTTAGATTAGCAGAGGGTGCCGAGTGATGTCGAAACAATGTGGGAAATTTCTTCCAAAATTGCGTCACCTGAAAAAATATTCTTTGCTTGTTGATTATGAAGGAGAGGTAATCAGAATCTCGATACTGCGATATTAGCCTCATTACACCAAGATATCACCCATAAAAATGCATCACAGAAGAAAGTGAAAATTCTAATTCATTTTTTTTTGGAATAGTACAGTTTATGATTGTTGTGTATATGAGTCTGATTGTTTTTCAACGTATAAAAGTAGCATTGCTTCATACCAATTGCGTTGTATTCAATTGTCCCTTGCTCTCTTATAAAGAGCCAAATGTGACGTGAGGAAGACAGCCTAATGGGTTTATACATGTACATTCCAGTTGAGTGCGTCCTGAAGATATCAATATAAACACTCCGTATTGTTTTATATATTGTTGCTTGTGTGAGTGTGTATAATGATTATTTCAGGTTTTTAGTCGGCACTTTATAATGGATCCTTCATGTGAGTGCCTGGGAGAATGATATCGTTACAAAGTCATTCCAATGTACGAGACTGATCACTG
Organism: Trypanosoma congolense; assembly: GCA_002287245.1. Taxonomy (NCBI): domain Eukaryota; phylum Euglenozoa; class Kinetoplastea; order Trypanosomatida; family Trypanosomatidae; genus Trypanosoma; species Trypanosoma congolense. The sequence goes on along the minus strand of NHOR01000255.1, from coordinate 724 downwards.
TAAATTGGTTTGCAGAGTCAGTTACAACTTCGTGATTATTTCTCATTTAGTTGATAGAATTGGTATCTGTGAAGATTCATTAACCAATCGTGTAGCTTATAATTGTGGTTTCTAGTATTGGAGTGCCATTTCTGTAATGATATACTATGGGAGAGTGGAGCAGATAAAGAAATGTTAATTATTGAAGTATTTATGGGATGTCTATTTGCTGTTTAGAAAAAGAAAGGAGGGAAAAGGTTACTGAAACTTTGAGAAGCACTTGCGTTAATTGCTTTTGATTCATTGAATGAGAGTCGGAGCTATCACAAGAAAACCAACTCAATTCACTCATACCCACATGCATTCTAGTTTGCGTACTTCCAGGGAAATAGTAAATCATCACTTCGTATTACTTATTTTCATTACAAGCGTGGTGTAGTCTGTGCTTTTAGATTTATTCCGAACAGTGTTTGCAGTAGATAGAGGTAGATATGAGGACAGGAGTATGTAGCGCTTTTGTAGCACAATATAGTTACAAATGCAATCTTTATTTACTCTTGAAAACCTTTATGAAGATATTTTTAAAGTTTTACTTTACCTCTGGGGAGTTTGGTTTGAATAAAAAGTGATCAGTCGTGGAAGTTCTTACCTTATTTTATCTGCCAAAGTAGATGTTAGGTTTGACATTGGACAATATGGAATGCAATTTAGTTTTTGTGTTGGTTTTTGAATTTATTATTATATT
>NHOR01000240.1:0-11259 GCA_002287245.1 Trypanosoma congolense | reverse complement strand
GGTCTAGGGGTGTGACACAATTTTGGGGGGGTCCCTGCATGCTACCATTGGGGGGGTCCACCCCGGGAAAAATGACCCCCCAAAAATGGCTGTAGTCCATTTGTGAATGTTAAATACCCCTATATAACTGTCGAGAATAGCTTCTGCGCAGGTTGTGGCACTTCTACCGGGTTAGGGTCACCGTTTTAAAAATTTTTCACTATTTTTTCAAGTTTTTTTTTTGGGTTAGGGGCCCTGGGGGGAGGGGTGCATTTCGGGTTAAGTAACCCGGAATGTCGCCATAGGCCATTTTTGACGGTTAAATACCCCTATATAAAAATAAAAAAAAACAGCTGCGCAGGGTCCGGCACTACTTCCGGGTTAGGGCACCGTTTTAAAAATTTTCACTATTTTTTCAAGTTTTTTTTTTGGGTTAGGGGCCCTGGGGGGAGGGGTGCATTTCGGGTTAAGTAACCCGGAATGTCGCCATAGGCCATTTTTGACGGTTAAATACCCCTATATAAAAATAAAAAAAACAGCTGCGCAGGGTCCGGCACTACTTCCGGGTTAGGGTCACCGTTTTAAAATTTTTCACTATTTTTTTCAAGTTTTTTTTTTCGGGTTAGGGGCCCTGGGGGGAGGGGTGCATTTCGGGTTAAGTAACCCGGAATGTCGCCATAGGCCATTTTTTTACGGTTAAATACCCCTATATAAAAATAAAAAAAAACAGCTGCGCAGGGTCCGGCACTACTTCCGGGTTAGGGTCACCGTTTTAAAATTTTTTCACTATTTTTTCAAGTTTTTTTTTTCGGGTTAGGGGCCCTGGGGGGAGGGGTGCATTTCGGGTTAAGTAACCCGGAATGTCGCCATAGGCCATTTTTGACGGTTAAATACCCCTATATAAAAATAAAAAAAAACAGCTGCGCAGGGTCCGGCACTACTTCCGGGTTAGGTTTACCGTTTTAAAAAATTTCCACTATTTTTTTCAAGTTTTTTTTTTCGGGTTAGGGGCCCTGGGGGGAGGGGTGCATTTCGGGTTAAGTAACCCGGAATGTCGCCATAGGCCATTTTTGACGGTTAAATACCCCTATATAAAAATAAAAAAAACAGCTGCGCAGGGTCCGGCACTACTTCCGGGTTAGGGTCACCGTTTTAAAATTTTTCCACTATTTTTTCAAGTTTTTTTTTTTCGGTTGGGTGTGTGGGTTTTATGGATTTCGCGGGGTAAGGGGCCAAGGAAGGGGGAAAAGGAAGAGAAGAAAAGGGAGGGGAGGGGGGGGCGCGCGGCCGTAGGTCGCGCGCAGACGCAGACGCACACACACGCACCATGAGGGTCATCCGACCCCCCCAGGTTCCCGCAGTATACGGCAGCCCTACCACACCGCACCCAAAAAGGGTGCGTGCGCATAGGGCGCTGTAACTGGGAGCTTCTCATACCAATATAGTACAGAAACTGTTCTATTATAAGCTTTAGTTGAAAGCCGTTTGACGCCCAGAATTTGTCCGACACCCGGAGGTTGTAGCCACTTGAGGGGTCTAGGGGTGACACAATTTTGGGGGGGGTCCCTGCATGCTACCATTGGGGGGGTCCACCCGGGAAAAATGACCCCCCCAAAAATGGCTGTAGTCCATTTGTGAATGTTAAATACCCCTATATAACTGTCGAGAATAGCTTCTGCGCAGGTTGTGGCACTTCTACCGGGTTAGGTTTCCGTTTTAAAAAATTTCCACTATTTTTTCAAGTTTTTTTTTTCGGGTTAGGGGCCCTGGGGGGAGGGGTGCATTTCGGGTTAAGTAACCCGGAATGTCGCCATAGGCCATTTTTGACGGTTAAATACCCCTATATAAAAATAAAAAAAAACAGCTGCGCAGGGTCCGGCACTACTTCCGGGTTAGGTCACCGTTTTAAAAATTTTCACTATTTTTTCAAGTTTTTTTTTTCGGGTTAGGGGCCCTGGGGGGAGGGGTGCATTTCGGGTTAAGTAACCCGGAATGTCGCCATAGGCCATTTTTGACGGTTAAATACCCCTATATAAAAATAAAAAAAAACAGCTGCGCAGGGTCCGGCACTACTTCCGGGTTAGGGTCACCGTTTTAAAAATTTTTCACTATTTTTTCAAGTTTTTTTTTTCGGGTTAGGGGCCCTGGGGGGAGGGGTGCATTTCGGGTTAAGTAACCCGGAATGTCGCCATAGGCCATTTTTTACGGTTAAATACCCCTATATAAAAATAAAAAAAAACAGCTGCGCAGGGTCCGGCACTACTTCCGGGTTAGGGTTACCGTTTTAAAAAATTTTTCACTATTTTTTCAAGTTTTTTTTTTCGGGTTAGGGGCCCTGGGGGAGGGGTGCATTTCGGGTTAAGTAACCCGGAATGTCGCCATAGGCCATTTTTGACGGTTAAATACCCCTATATAAAAATAAAAAAAAAACAGCTGCGCAGGGTCCGGCACTACTTCCGGGTTAGGGTCACCGTTTTAAAATTTTTTCACTATTTTTTCAAGTTTTTTTTTTCGGGTTGGGGTGTGTGGGTTTTATGGATTCGCGGGTAAGGGGCCAAGGAAGGGGGAAAAGGAAGAGAAGAAAAGGGAGGGGGAGGGGGGGCGCGCGGCCGTAGGTCGCGCGCAGACGCAGACGCACACACACGCACCATGAGGGTCATCCGACAGGTTCCGCAGTATACGGCAGCCCTACCACACCGCACCAAAAAGGGTGCGTGCGCATAGGGCGCTGTAACTGGGAGCTTCTCATACCAATATAGTACAGAACTGTTCTATTATAAGCTTTAGTTGAAAGCCGTTTGACGCCCAGAATTTGTCCGACACCCGGAGGTTGTAGCCACTTGAGGGGTCTAGGGGTGTGACACAATTTTGGGGGGGTCCTGCATGCTACCATTGGGGGGGTCCACCCCGGGAAAAATGACCCCCCAAAAATGGCCATTTGTGAATGTTAAATACCCTATATAACTGTCGAGAATAGCTTCTGCGCAGGTTGTGGCACTTCTACCGGGTTAGGTTTACCGTTTTAAAAAATTTCCACTATTTTTTCAAGTTTTTTTTTCGGGTTAGGGGCCCTGGGGGGAGGGGTGCATTTCGGGTTAAGTAACCCGGAATGTCGCCATAGGCCATTTTTGACGGTTAAATACCCCTATATAAAAATAAAAAAAACAGCTGCGCAGGGTCCGGCACTACTTCCGGGTTAGGGTCACCGTTTTAAAAATTTTTCACTATTTTTTCAAGTTTTTTTTTTCGGGTTAGGGGCCCTGGGGGGAGGGGTGCATTTCGGGTTAAGTAACCCGGAATGTCGCCATAGGCCATTTTTGACGGTTAAATACCCCTATATAAAAATAAAAAAAAACAGCTGCGCAGGGTCCGGCACTACTTCCGGGTTAGGGTCACCGTTTTAAAAATTTTTCACTATTTTTTCAAGTTTTTTTTTTCGGGTTAGGGGCCCTGGGGGGAGGGGTGCATTTCGGGTTAAGTAACCCGGAATGTCGCCATAGGCCATTTTTTACGGTTAAATACCCCTATATAAAAATAAAAAAAAACAGCTGCGCAGGGTCCGGCACTACTTCCGGTTTAGGGTCACCGTTTTAAAATTTTCACTATTTTTTCAAGTTTTTTTTTCGGGTTGGGTGTGTGGGTTTTATGGATTCGCGGGTAAGGGGCGAAGGAAGGGGGAAAAGGAAGAGAAGAAAAGGGAGGGGGAGGGGGGGGGCGCGCGCCGTAGGTCGCGCGCAGACGCAGACGCACACACACGCACCATGAGGGTCATCCGACCCCCCGCCCAGGTTCCCGCAGTATACGGCAGCCCTACCACACCGCACCCAAAAAGGGTGCGTGCGCATAGGGCGCTGTAACTGGGAGCTTCTCATACCAATATAGTACAGAAACTGTTCTATTATAAGCTTTAGTTGAAAGCCGTTTGACGCCCAGAATTTGTCCGACACCCGGAGGTTGTAGCCACTTGAGGGGTCTAGGGGTGTGACACAATTTTGGGGGGGGTCCCTGCATGCTACCATTGGGGGGTCCACCCGGGAAAAATGACCCCCCCAAAAATGGCTGTAGTCCATTTGTGAATGTTAAATACCCCTATATAACTGTCGAGAATAGCTTCTGCGCAGGTTGTGGCACTTCTACCGGGTTAGGGTCACCGTTTTAAAAATTTTTCACTATTTTTTCAAGTTTTTTTTTTCGGGTTAGGGGCCCTGGGGGGAGGGGTGCATTTCGGGTTAAGTAACCCGGAATGTCGCCATAGGCCATTTTTGACGGTTAAATACCCCTATATAAAAATAAAAAAAACAGCTGCGCAGGGTCCGGCACTACTTCCGGGTTAGGTTTACCGTTTTAAAAATTTCACTATTTTTTCAAGTTTTTTTTTCGGGTTAGGGGCCCTGGGGGGAGGGGTGCATTTCGGGTTAAGTAACCCGGAATGTCGCCATAGGCCATTTTTTACGGTTAAATACCCCTATATAAAAATAAAAAAAAACAGCTGCGCAGGGTCCGGCACTACTTCCGGGTTAGGGTCACCGTTTTAAAAATTTTTTTCACTATTTTTTCAAGTTTTTTTTTCGGGTTAGGGGCCCTGGGGGGAGGGGTGCATTTCGGGTTAAGTAACCCGGAATGTCGCCATAGGCCATTTTTGACGGTTAAATACCCCTATATAAAAATAAAAAAAACAGCTGCGCAGGGTCCGGCACTACTTCCGGGTTAGGTTACCGTTTTAAAAAATTTCACTATTTTTTCAAGTTTTTTTTTCGGGTTAGGGGCCCTGGGGGGAGGGGTGCATTTCGGGTTAAGTAACCCGGAATGTCGCCATAGGCCATTTTTGACGGTTAAATACCCCTATATAAAAATAAAAAAAAACAGCTGCGCAGGGTCCGGCACTACTTCCGGGTTAGGGTCACCGTTTTAAAAAATTTTTCACTATTTTTTCAAGTTTTTTTTTTCGGGTTAGGGGCCCTGGGGGGAGGGGTGCATTTCGGGTTAAGTAACCCGGAATGTCGCCATAGGCCATTTTTTACGGTTAAATACCCCTATATAAAAATAAAAAAAAACAGCTGCGCAGGGTCCGGCACTACTTCCGGGTTAGGTACCGTTTTAAAAATTTTCACTATTTTTCAAGTTTTTTTTTTCGGGTTAGGGGCCCTGGGGGAGGGGTGCATTTCGGGTTAAGTAACCCGGAATGTCGCCATAGGCCATTTTTGACGGTTAAATACCCCTATATAAAAATAAAAAAAAACAGCTGCGCAGGGTCCGGCACTACTTCCGGGTTAGGGTCACCGTTTTAAAATTTTTCACTATTTTTTCAAGTTTTTTTTTTCGGGTTAGGGGCCCTGGGGGGAGGGGTGCATTTCGGGTTAAGTAACCCGGAATGTCGCCATAGGCCATTTTTTACGGTTAAATACCCCTATATAAAAATAAAAAAAAACAGCTGCGCAGGGTCCGGCACTACTTCCGGGTTAGGGTCACCGTTTTAAAAATTTTTTCACTATTTTTTCAAGTTTTTTTTTTCGGGTTAGGGGCCCTGGGGGAGGGGTGCATTTCGGGTTAAGTAACCCGGAATGTCGCCATAGGCCATTTTTGACGGTTAAATACCCCTATATAAAAATAAAAAAAACAGCTGCGCAGGGTCCGGCACTACTTCCGGGTTAGGTTTACCGTTTTAAAAAATTTCACTATTTTTTCAAGTTTTTTTTTTCGGGTTAGGGGCCCTGGGGGGAGGGGTGCATTTCGGGTTAAGTAACCCGGAATGTCGCCATAGGCCATTTTTGACGGTTAAATACCCCTATATAAAAATAAAAAAAAACAGCTGCGCAGGGTCCGGCACTACTTCCGGGTTAGGGTCACCGTTTTAAAATTTTTCCACTATTTTTTCAAGTTTTTTTTTCGGGTCGCGGGGTAAGGGGCCAAGGAAGGGGGAAAAGGAAGAGAAGAAAAGGGAGGGGAGGGGGGGGCGCGCGGCCGTAGGTCGCGCGCAGACGCAGACGCACACACACGCACCATGAGGGTCATCCGACCCCCGCCGGTTCCCGCAGTATACGGCAGCCCTACGCACCCAAAAAGGGTGCGTGCGCATAGGGCGCTGTAACTGGGAGCTTCTCATACCAATATAGTACAGAAACTGTTCTATTATAAGCTTTAGTTGAAAGCCGTTTGACGCCCAGAATTTGTCCGACACCCGGAGGTTGTAGCCACTTGAGGGGTCTAGGGGTGTGACACAATTTTGGGGGGGGTCCCTGCATGCTACCATTGGGGGGTCCACCCGGGAAAAATGACCCCCCAAAAATGGCTGTAGTCCATTTGTGAATGTTAAATACCCCTATATAACTGTCGAGAATAGCTTCTGCGCAGGTTGTGGCACTTCTACCGGGTTAGGTTTACCGTTTTAAAAAAATTTCACTATTTTTTCAAGTTTTTTTTTTCGGGTTAGGGGCCCTGGGGGGAGGGGTGCATTTCGGGTTAAGTAACCCGGAATGTCGCCATAGGCCATTTTTGACGGTTAAATACCCCTATATAAAAATAAAAAAAAAACAGCTGCGCAGGGTCCGGCACTACTTCCGGGTTAGGGTCACCGTTTTAAAAATTTTTCACTATTTTTTCAAGTTTTTTTTTTCGGGTTAGGGGCCCTGGGGGGAGGGGTGCATTTCGGGTTAAGTAACCCGGAATGTCGCCATAGGCCATTTTTGACGGTTAAATACCCCTATATAAAAATAAAAAAAAACAGCTGCGCAGGGTCCGGCACTACTTCCGGGTTAGGGTCACCGTTTTAAAAATTTTTCACTATTTTTTCAAGTTTTTTTTTTCGGGTTAGGGGCCCTGGGGGGAGGGGTGCATTTCGGGTTAAGTAACCCGGAATGTCGCCATAGGCCATTTTTGACGGTTAAATACCCCTATATAAAAATAAAAAAAAACAGCTGCGCAGGGTCCGGCACTACTTCCGGGTTAGGGTCACCGTTTTAAAAATTTTTTCACTATTTTTTCAAGTTTTTTTTTTCGGGTTAGGGGCCCTGGGGGGAGGGGTGCATTTCGGGTTAAGTAACCCGGAATGTCGCCATAGGCCATTTTTGACGGTTAAATACCCTATATAAAAATAAAAAAAAACAGCTGCGCAGGGTCCGGCACTACTTCCGGGTTAGGGTCACCGTTTTAAAATTTTTCACTATTTTTTCAAGTTTTTTTTTTCGGGTTAGGGGCCCTGGGGGGAGGGGTGCATTTCGGGTTAAGTAACCCGGAATGTCGCCATAGGCCATTTTTGACGGTTAAATACCCCTATATAAAAATAAAAAAAAACAGCTGCGCAGGGTCCGGCACTACTTCCGGGTTAGGGTACCGTTTTAAAAATTTCCACTATTTTTTCAAGTTTTTTTTTTCGGGTTAGGGCCCTGGGGGAGGGGTGCATTTCGGGTTAAGTAACCCGGAATGTCGCCATAGGCCATTTTTGACGGTTAAATACCCTATATAAAATAAAAAAAAACAGCTGCGCAGGGTCCGGCACTACTTCCGGGTTAGGGTCACCGTTTTACGCGCGGCCGTAGGTCGCGCGCAGACGCAGACGCACACACACGCACCATGAGGGTCATCCGACCCCCCGCCAGGTTCCCGCAGTATACGGCAGCCCTACCACACCGCACCCAAAAAGGGTGCGTGCGCATAGGGCGCTGTAACTGGGAGCTTCTCATACCAATATAGTACAGAAACTGTTCTATTATAGCTTTAGTTGAAAGCCGTTTGACGCCCAGTTTGTCCGACACCCGGAGGTTGTAGCCACTTGAGGGGTCTAGGGGTGTGACCAATTTTGGGGGGGGTCCCTGCATGCTACCATTGGGGGGTTCACCCCGGGAAAAATGACCCCCCAAAATGGCTGTAGTCCATTTGTGAATGTTAAATACCCTATATAACTGTCGAGAATAGCTTCTGCGCAGGTTGTGGCACTTCTACCGGGTTAGGTTTACCGTTTTAAAAATTTCCACTATTTTTTCAAGTTTTTTTTTCGGGTTAGGGGCCCTGGGGGAGGGGTGCATTTCGGGTTAAGTAACCCGGAATGTCGCCATAGGCCATTTTTTACGGTTAAATACCCCTATATAAAAATAAAAAAAACAGCTGCGCAGGGTCCGGCACTACTTCCGGTTAGGGTCACCGTTTTAAAATTTTTCACTATTTTTTCAAGTTTTTTTTTTCGGGTTAGGGGCCCTGGGGGAGGGGTGCATTTCGGGTTAAGTAACCCGGAATGTCGCCATAGGCCATTTTTGACGGTTAAATACCCCTATATAAAATTAAAAAACAGCTGCGCAGGGTCCGGCACTACTTCCGGGTTAGGGTTTTTAAAAATTTTTCTATTTTTTCAAGTTTTTTTTTTTCGGGTTAGGGGCCCTGGGGGGAGGGGTGCATTTCGGGTTAAGTAACCGGAATGTCGCCATAGGCCATTTTGGTTAAATACCCCTATATAAAAATAAAAAAAAAACAGCTGCGCAGGGTCCGGCACTACTTCCGGGTTAGGGTCACCGTTTTAAAAATTTTTCACTATTTTTTCAAGTTTTTTTTTTCGGGTTAGGGGCCCTGGGGGGAGGGGTGCATTTCGGGTTAAGTAACCCGGAATGTCGCCATAGGCCATTTTTGACGGTTAAATACCCCTATATAAAAATAAAAAAAAACAGCTGCGCAGGGTCCGGCACTACTTCCGGGTTAGGGTCACCGTTTTAAAAATTTTCCACTATTTTTTCAAGTTTTTTTTTTCGGGTTAGGGGCCCTGGGGGAGGGGTGCATTTCGGGTTAAGTAACCCGGAATGTCGCCATAGGTTTTTGACGGTTAAATACCCCTATATAAAATAAAAAAAAACAGCTGCGCAGGGTCCGGCACTACTTCCGGGTTAGGGTCACCGTTTTAAAAATTTTTCACTATTTTTTCAAGTTTTTTTTTTCGGGTTAGGGGCCCTGGGGGAGGGGTGCATTTCGGGTTAAGTAACCCGGAATGTCGCCATAGGCCATTTTTGACGGTTAAATACCCCTATATAAAAATAAAAAAAACAGCTGCGCAGGGTCCGGCACTACTTCCGGGTTAGGGTCACCGTTTTAAAATTTTTCACTATTTTTTCAAGTTTTTTTTTTCGGGTTAGGGGCCCTGGGGGAGGGGTGCATTTCGGGTTAAGTAACCGGAATGTCGCCATAGGTTTTTTTACGGTTAAATACCCCTATATAAAAATAAAAAAAAAACAGCTGCGCAGGGTCCGGCACTACTTCCGGGTTAGGGTCACCGTTTTAAAAATTTTTCACTATTTTTTCAAGTTTTTTTTTCGGGTTAGGGGCCCTGGGGGGAGGGGTGCATTTCGGGTTAAGTAACCCGGAATGTCGCCATAGGCCATTTTTTACGGTTAAATACCCCTATATAAAATAAAAAAAAACAGCTGCGCAGGGTCCGGCACTACTTCCGGGTTAGGGTCACCGTTTTAAAAATTTTTTCACTATTTTTTCAAGTTTTTTTTTTCGGGTTAGGGGCCCTGGGGGGAGGGGTGCATTTCGGGTTAAGTAACCGGAATGTCGCCATAGGCCATTTTTTACGGTTAAATACCCTATATAAATAAAAAAAAACAGCTGCGCAGGGTCCGGCACTACTTCCGGGTTAGGGTCACCGTTTTAAAATTTTTCACTATTTTTTCAAGTTTTTTTTTTCGGGTTAGGGGCCCTGGGGGGAGGGGTGCATTTCGGGTTAAGTACCCGGAATGTCGCCATAGGCCATTTTTGACGGTTAAATACCCTATATAAAAAATAAAAAAAACAGCTGCGCAGGGTCCGGCACTACTTCCGGGTTAGGGTCACCGTTTTAAAAATTTTCACACTATTTTTCAAGTTTTTTTTTTCGGGTTAGGGGCCCTGGGGGGAGGGGTGCATTTCGGGTTAAGTAACCCGGAATGTCGCCATAGGCCATTTTTTACGGTTAAATACCCCTATATAAAAAATAAAAAAAACAGCTGCGCAGGGTCCGGCACTACTTCGGGTTAGGGTCACCGTTTTAAAAATTTTCACTATTTTTTCAAGTTTTTTTTTTCGGGTTAGGGGCCCTGGGGGAGGGGTGCATTTCGGGTTAAGTAACCCGGAATGTCGCCATAGGCCATTTTACGGTTAAATACCCCTATATAAAATTAAAAAAAAACAGCTGCGCAGGGTCCGGCACTACTTCCGGGTTAGGGTCACCGTTTTAAAATTTTTTCACTATTTTTTCAAGTTTTTTTTTTCGGTTAGGGGCCCTGGGGGGAGGGGTGCATTTCGGGTTAAGTAACCCGGAATGTCGCCATAGGCCATTTTTTACGGTTAAATACCCTATATAAAATAAAAAAAAACAGCTGCGCAGGGTCCGGCACTACTTCCGGGTTAGGGTCACGTTTTAAAATTTTTTCACTATTTTTTCAAGTTTTTTTTTTCGGGTTAGGGGCCCTGGGGGGAGGGGTGCATTTCGGGTTAAGTAACCCGGAATGTCGCCATAGGCCATTTTTGACGGTTAAATACCCCTATATAAAATAAAAAAAAAAGCTGCGCAGGGTCCGGCACTACTTCCGGGTTAGGTTACCGTTTTAAAAATTTCACTATTTTTTCAAGTTTTTTTTTTTCGGGTTAGGGGCCCTGGGGGGAGGGGTGCATTTCGGGTTAAGTAACCCGGAATGTCGCCATAGGCCATTTTTGACGGTTAAATACCCCTATATAAAAATAAAAAAAAACAGCTGCGCAGGGTCCGGCACTACTTCCGGGTTAGGGTCACCGTTTTAAAATTTTTCCACTATTTTTTTCAAGTTTTTTTTTTCGGGTTGGGGTGTGTGGGTTTTATGGATTTCGCGGGTAAGGGGCCCGGCGCGGCCGTAGGTCGCGCGCAGACGCAGACGGCACCATGAGGGTCATCCGACCCCCCGCCCAGGTTCCCGCAGTATACGGCAGCCCTACCACACCGCACCCAAAAAGGGTGCGTGCGCATAGGGCGCTGTAACTGGGAGCTTCTCATACCAATATAGTACAGAAACTGTCTATATAAGCTTTAGTTGAAAGCCGTTTGACGCCCAGAATTTGTCCGACACCCGGAGGTTGTAGCCACTTGAGGGGTCTAGGGGTGTGACACAATTTTGGGGGGGGGTCCCTGCATGCTACCATTGGGGGGTCCACCCGGAAAAATGACCCCCCAAAAATGGCTGTAGTCCATTTGTGAATGTTAAATACCCTATATAACTGTCGAGAATAGCTTCTGCGCAGGTTGTGGCCTTCTACCGGTTAGGTTTACCGTTTTAAAAAATTTCCACT
>NHOR01000076.1:0-40728 GCA_002287245.1 Trypanosoma congolense | reverse complement strand
AGAGCTGTTTCCAGGTGCTGATGTGTTGAGCATGCCCATGGTGCTGTTGGAGCCATTGTTGAACCCTTGGGTTTGGGTGGCGATGCCGTCGCTGCCTGCTGTTGTGGAGGAACTTGCTTTCGATGAAGTACCCACCCCTGAGTCCATGTCCCTCTCCCACGGTTCCTCTAATATTTCCTCCTCTCCCTCTAAGTCTTGGTCTGGTTGTTTTGCTTGTGTGACGGCTGAGGGATCTATGAGGAGCTGTATTTGCGATTTGCCAAGGACTTCCTGTAATTTTCTCCACCATGGTTTCTTTTTTTCTGGCAGAGACGGTACCGCACGTGTATGCTTTTCTCATCTCTGCCGTCGCTCTCTGTGTGATATTCCTTCATTCCACCAAGCTTATCCCATCTATTTCCATCTTTAAATAGCTTTTTTCCGAACTTTGTCATGGCTTCAATCAATATTTTGAGTTTTTCCTCCAGAGTCTGACATACTGCTCCACCTTTTTTTTTCCAGCTGTTGACGCACCCCATCACGACCGTTTTCCATGGCTTCTCTAAACCTCTTGCCACCCGCTTTTTCTCATCTTCATACCACCCGTCATGGTGATTGTTTACCATATCTTCCCTTCCTTTTCCACACAGCTTGAACCCGGTTTCCGAGTAGGAGAACAAGCCAAAGCCATAGAATGGATCGGCATCCTTCCCAGGCGTGCAGAGACACATGAGGTCATGGAGGATGGACTTTCCTGGATATGTTCCTTTATGGTGATTGCAGCTACCGCACCTGTACTGCCGCCTTTCAGGGTTCCTATACTCTTGCGGCAATGTATCTTTCAAACCTTCGATATTTCCTCCACTTGTACGTCCAAAAATGGCTTGACCAAGAGCATTCTCTAGTCCACCACCAAGCTTCAATGCCGACTTCCTTGATGCATTCCACAAGTCTAAAGACGCCTGGAAAACATCGCAGAGGGCATCATACTCTGCTCCATTAAAATTATGCCCCTCGTTATAATCCGAAACATCACCCCCACTTACCCCATTTATACGCATGAACATAGCCAAAACCAGTTTGGCCATGAGCACATTTCCCATTTTCTTTTATTCCCACACTACAAAACTTATTCAAAGGAGAAAGAGAAAGAAATATATCCCATCTATGAAGAACCAAGACACCATCCTACACAAACACAACTCAGCAACCAAAGATCATCTCTCCCCTAAACTTCCCCTCACACATTTTTTACTTCCCCATTACCAGGTGATGGTAAAACCACCCTACATCGAAAATTGTTCATTTTCATGGGTCCATCACCTTCCTCAACTAACCCTAAAACACAATCAGGTGGAGTAACTCGGAGATAGATGAAATAAGGATCGAGAGGAACTGGATAAGCGATCAAGCCTTCTTATTCCCCTAACCCTCTCGCCACTAGTACCACACTCCCCGCTTCCACTAAACTCCCCTCGCATAACACGTAACCACGCTTCCCTCCAGAGATAACCTCAGACAGAGTCATTTCCACACATCATCGGGATTCACAAGAAACAACTTCCCTGGGAGACCTTTTCTCGATGCCCGCCTTCCTAGAGAGGGGTAAAGAATTTTTTGTATAGGGTCCCCCGCTGTTTTAGCGAATCCCTCCCCGAAATAGGATCACCACGAGAAATGCAAAAGCGACAACTATGAGGGCAAAGCGAAAAAGTTTCACATTCCACCATGGGTGAACCACCAGCGCGGCATAACTTGTAATTCCTTTTTGGGGTTTCTCGTAAAACAAATAGTGAGCAGAAGATGAAATCGAGAAACAAATATTGGTAGATGAATAGTCAGCATGGATGCTAACCGTTTTATGAAATGAAGAGGGGATGGTGGTGGGCACGGGTGATCGTTTTATCCCCCCTTCCAAAGGACAGGCGCCATTATCATTGTTTTTTTCCTTGATTACCCTTCCCGAAAATAAAATATAAAGAGAGAATGTATTTCTAGCTCTATATTAATATTACACCAGCATGTGTTTCCGAAAAAAATTGCACATGAGAAAAAAATATGTTTTAGAACCCACGCAAATGTTGCGGAGAAAGTGGAAGATGAATGAGATAGCCTACAGTGGGATACGGGACCTGGATGAACGAAGCTGTCGTGTTGACCAAAACGACACCCTGGTAGGGTTGGTATTCAGGTACAGGTGGTGGCCTCCTGCACCGACACCAGATCTCCTCGTCGATGGCTTCCAGGGGCGTTTCATCATTGTCGATGTAAATTTTCCACGAATCCCAGTGCCACTTCCTCCATGTCTCCGTGGGCCCAAAATGTTTCACGAGTGGAGTGGCACTCATTCTAAACTTCCACAACAGATAGGGAAGGTACTGCCATAAACTGTCACAAACATTGGCTTCGGGTATGCAGTGTCGAGGGTTTCTTAGAAAGTCACTCAGTGTGAAACGAATGAGGTCTATCGTGAGTCCGGCTAACACGGGTCTCAGGAACCAGTATAGGTTGATTCTATCCGGTGACGTGACACCTTCCAACAATACTTCCGCGACATCTCGTTCCATGCTCCAGGGAATGGTCCTTGGGGAGGTGATGGTATACAATGACATGTGAATCTGGATTACCGCTTTCTAAAATGAGGGGGATGGGAAGAGGTATTGATAAAGAAGACAGCAATGAGGGCAAGTTTTTCTTATTTTTGAGGAATTATGTTGCATGATGATGGGGTTGTGTTTTTTATTGGAGTGTTATTGTTTTTCTCTAATTTCTGCTATTGTAAAAGCAGCGCCCATGCCAGGAGGCTGTGACGCTGGCTCCGCATGGCACTGTCGGCGTTCTCGTTTTCGTCTGGGTTTGGATGTTGTGCCAGTGGTGATTCTTCCGTGTCCTCATTTTCTAGTTGTGAATCTGCCTTCACCTTCTCATACAACTCTCGGGCGCGATTGAGGAGTGTGGTGAGCTGGTGCTGCCATGAGGCTGTTTCGGTGTTGAGTTTGTCGATGATATTAAGGCCGGTTTTGAATTGAATTAGCCACTTAATGTTTTGTTCATGGTGATGGTTTCCGTAGAAGATGCAAATTCCGCTACCAGACGAGGCCCGTGTGGTAACTTCTTTTTTTCCGTTGCAGTTGAAGTTGCTGTTGTTTGTTTTACTCACAGCAGTTCCAAGCATTCCGGGTTTTCGATCAGTTTCTGAGCTTTCTACTTTTACTTTCCCTCCTACTGTAACCTTATCCAAAAACTCGCGGTGGAGGAAATGTCCGGTTTGTGTTGATGACACACTCTGTTCCGCAAACTTTTCACATCCGTTTTTGATTTCTTTCCACATGGTGTCTGCGGAGTAACGATTTTTTCCCCAACCTAGGCAATCACCACTGCCAACACTCACCCCGCATACCTTGTCCACTCCATCATGAGACTCGTCATGCCTTGCACAAAGACAGGCAAAATCCACGATGAGGTTCTTTCCGGCACTCGCACCGACAGCTTTCTTACTGGGTTCCCCGCACGCCCCTGGGCGAATACGTCCTACTCCATTCAACGCACCGTGGCAAAGATCATCCTCTTTTCCCTTCTTACCAAAGATAACTTGGTTGAATGCATTCTTTGCTTCCATTACTTCTCCCTCTGGATTCACTTTTTTAATTTCATCCAAAAGTTTGTGGGCCTCTTGAGTAATACCAACGAGCTGTGTTTGAGCGGACTTTGTCTCTTCGCTTTGGGTGTTGGCTCTTTCTTTCCCATTGGCCGCAGCACTGAGCGCGTTGATATCATCGACAATCTTCTGATACTCCTTCGTGTGCACAGGCTTGATCGGAGGATTATGGGCCACATTGTAGATACGGCAGAGGAGCTTGAAGTATTCACTGTTTTCGTCTTGATTAACAGATTCTTCGGCCTTAGCCATCACTCTCCACTCTCTCACCCAGCCTCCCACGACCACCAAACACATCATCAATAATTTCATCATCTTTTCCTTCTAAACCTTCTCAAACAAAAAATAGTAGAACAATTTATTCTTCTCCAATGACAGTTACAAACACAAAGCAAACATTATAAGGGAACATAATTTCAGAAAACAAATCTTTATAGGGAGGTACCAGGCTCTTGGACGTGAGGCATGGGAAGGGGCCCCGGGTATCCAATCGGGTACGGCGCTTCCAGGAACCCACGGGTTTGCGGTGGCATTTTACAGACTGCCCATACCATCCCCTCCATAATATCCGGATCCGTCTCATCCAGCTTCAGAAACTCCCGCCACACCTCCCATTCCCGTGGCCCCCAACCCTCCGGCAGCCCCGCATAATAGGTCAACTTCAAGGCCAGCACACGGAATTGCCATAACAAGCGGGGGAACTCTTGCCATACTTTTTCCCGTCCCTCGGCGTCTCCCACGCATCGCCACGGGTTCCGGGCGAAGTCGATGATACTGTACCGGGAAGTGTACCGAGGCATCCATGGATAGGCTGGCTGCAGAAAAGGGTACAAGCTGATTTTTTTGGGTCTCCAAAACCTTTTAAGAGCACTTCCACCACATCTTTTTCCATGCTCCATGGGGTGTTATCTTGTTGGGCCATGCCTTCAGGGGAGGGTTTGTCAGACATTGTGACTTCTTCTGGTTAGGGGAAAAGGAATGGTTAGGGGGATTATTTTGGGAAAGATAGGATAGTAGGGAGGGGAGTCATGTTTATGGATTGTGTGGATAAGTGTATTAGTATTGGGGGATGTTTTTTTAGGTCAAAAGAGCGACACTGAGGAGCCATGAGGATGGCATGGATATGGGGGTGCCGCTGGTCATGCTGAATCTGCGGAGTTTATCGGTGAAGTTGTCATTCCTGTGTTGCTCGGTCTGGTTAGTGGTCGGGTGTCCTGATTTTGAGGCTGCCGTTTTGGGTAAATCTAGGCTTTGCTGTTCATCTTGCATTTTGCGCCTTTCATCCTCTTCACGCCGTTTTTGTTCTTCCTCTTCGTCAAGGGCATTTTGCAAGTCCTGCCACCATGTTTTGGTGTCTGTAACGTTGGGGTAGTACATGGCGCATGCTTGCTTATTTCCATTGCACGAAGAAGCGCTGAAGTCACCCTCTCCCAGTCGATATCTATGAGTGTTGGAAGTATCTTTTGGCCTATATACCAGTTTATCTATAAACGTCTTTAAAGCATCTTTCAAATTTCCTTCTTTTCCCTCTAAGCATAATTTGGTGACGTTAGTCCACGTGGCCTGTATTTGTTCTTTCCCATCTCCTTCTTCATGATCACTGTCACTCCAACCTCCTTTACCCATTCCGCCACCCAGTACGTCGCTAGTGTGCCCGCACAGCTTGTCTTTGGTGTTGCTGTCATTTAACGGCCACCCCTTATACCCAAGCGTGCAAAGGCAAACCAGTCCGTGTGGTGCGGAGTGACCGGACCATATAGGCATGAGTCCAGAAGGGTCATCATTATAGTACGGCTCTCCGCACCATAGTCCGCGCGACCCGCCGACTTTCTCGTAAACCTGTGGCACCTGTTCTTTTAACTTTTCCAAATCCTCTTCATGACTCCCGTATCCAAAAATTGTTTGTTTCAAAGCTTTTTCCAGCGGTTCCTTGACACCTTCTCCACCTTTTCCCCACATATGCACCGCTGCCTGTAGAACGTCGCAAAGTGCCTTGTGCTCGACCCCATTATGGTCCGTCACAGTGTCATCCGCACCCATAGTCCCCACTAACATAAAAACCATCATCCAGATCTTCATCATTATTCGTATCTTCCTAATACAAAAGAAAAATCTTCGAGCAGTAAGAAACAGTTCACTTAAATCAACAAACAAGGCAAACCCATGATAAAATACAGCTCGCCAACCATATTTCACCTCCCTATCTAACCACACCACACCCTCCATAAAACCAAATCCACAACAAGCAAAGAAGACTCCATTTTACTGCGACACAATGCCTCCCGTCAAAATTATTCGCAGAGACGAATATTAGAGGTTGATGAATATTTCTCAACGGAAGAGCAAGGCCCAACAAAAGAGGTTTGCTGAAAACACATACCGATCCCAAAACAATACTCCCATGACATGGAAATATTTTTTTGATTGAAAACAATCCTTAGAAACATATTCCATGGACAACTGTTATGGCATGCTCTCTCCATCACTACTTACCGAATGCCACTCCCCAACAAATATTTCCTGCTCCTCACTCCTCCTCCCTGAAATCGTTAATCCTCGACAGTGGGAACATCCTTTCCAAGATATCGGCGTACTTCCGAAGATTGATCGAGAAGAGGGACACGCTGTCATCGTCAGTACTCCGGTCACTTATCATACTTATTATACTGCTCTCACCATCCCCCCAGAAGCTTCCCTCATCCACTGATATGCTGTCATCCGATAAGTATCCACTTGGACGGCTGTTGGACATAGCTGATTATTCTTTCTTTAACCCTGTTCCTTATTTTTATAAAAATGAACTATTGAGGAATATTCAATGGGGAGACAAATGAAATATTATAAGAGAGAATGGTACAATAATAGAGTATCACTGATCAGCCATCACTCATAACAAAATAGAACTCCCATGACATACATATATGGCACCCTCTCCAACTCCCCTTCCCCCCCAAAACATTTTCCCTCATTTTTCAGTGATCAATGATCACCTTCTATAAGTTTGTTCTCATAGAGAAACAATTTCACTCAAACTAACCCTAAGGGACAATCATCGGGAAATGCGTTTTGGGGGATGGGATAATAACCGTGAGGGATTAACAAGCGATAGGGTCTATCTATCCCCCTCTCATTACTTGAAGAACTGTTCTCTCCCTCCCCTCACACTCCTCTCGCATAACACGTGACCACGCTCTCCTCCAGAGATAACCTCAGAAAGAGTCATTTTCAAAAAACATCGGGATCCAAAAACATCTTCCCTGTGATACCTTTTCTCGATGGCCAGCCTTCGCTAGTGACAGGGGTGAAGAATTTTTTGTATCACATCCCACAGTGTTTTAGTGAATCCCTCCCCGACATAAGATCACCACGAGAAATAAGAACGCCATGAGATTGAGGGCAAAGCGAAAAAGTTCCACATTCCACCATGGGTGAACCACCAGCGGGGCATAGGCTTGTAATTTCTTGTTGGGTTTTTTAGAAAAAAAATAGTGAGCAGAAAAGTAAATCGAGAGAGGAAGATTGGTAGATGAATAGCCAGCATGGATGCTAACAATTATAGGAAATGAAGAGGGGATGGTGGTGGGCACGGGTGATCGTTTTGTATCCCTCACTTATTCCCCTCCCAGAGGTCACATGACTATTATCATTGTTTATCTCTTTGATAACCCTCCCCGAAAATAAAATATAAAGAGAGAATGTATTTCTAGCTCTCTACTCATTTTACACCAGCACGTTTGTTTGAAAAAAAAACTGGACCATGGAAATAATTTGTATGTTTTATTACCCAGGCCATGGTCGGGGGGAAATTGGAATCTGAACGAGATACTCCATGGTGGAATACGGGACCTGGATAAAAGTCGGTGTCGTGTTAACCAACACCACACCCTGGTAGGGCTGGTATTGAGGTGTTTCTGGCGGCCTCCTGCACCGACTCCAGATCTCCTCGTCGATGGCTTCCAGGGGCGTTTCATCATTGTCGATGTAAATTTTCCACGAATCCCATTGCCACTTCCCCCATGTTTCTGTGGGTCCAAAATGTTTTACGAGTGGACTGGCAGACATTCTAAATTTCCACAACAGATAGGGAAGGTATTGCCACAAGCTGTCACACACATTCGCTTCGGGTATGCAGTGTCGAGGGTTTCTTAGATAATCACGGAGGGTGAAACAAACGAGGTCTATCGTGAGGCCGGCTAACACGGGTCTCAGAAACCAGTAAAAATTGATCAGGTTGGGGGATGTGACACCTTCCAACAATACTTCCACGACATCTCGCTCCATGCTCCAGGGTCTTTGTCTGGGTGTATTGAATATATGAGTTTGCATGGCCAATCTGTATTACCGCTTACTGGAAAGGAAGAGGGGAATGAGTGATGATAAGGAAGACAATGTGGGGGCGAGTATCATTTTTTGTAAGAGGTGTTTCGCTTTTGAGGAAACTTTTATTAGATGAAGAAAGAGGCACCGAGAAGCCATGAACATGGAAGATTTTCCGGTGCCTTGCTCCGGAGGTACTCAAAACGGTATATATTGGAGACATTGGAGTCCGGGTTGTTTGTTTCGTTGGGTAGGCTAGATGTGAATGGCGAGGTTGAGGGCGTGTGAGTATTTTCTGTGTACATCTTTTGTTTATCTGTCTCGAGGGCTTGTTCCAACTCCGTCCACCAGGGCAAGCGGTGCGTGTTATTGCAGTAAAAGACGCAGATGCTTCCGTCCGGCTGCCCATCGCAAGCTCCATTATCGCGAAAAGTACCTTCACCAAGGGTGTGGGATGCGGGATGCCCTGGAACTGGACCGCCAAGATTATCTTTGAATTTTTGGAGTGTACTCTTCAAATCTTCCGCGCCTTTATCGCCTTTTAGGCATGGCACGGCTACATTGAGCCACGTTGTCGTCATTTCTGCCAATCCACCTTCATACCCGTTGTCTGCCCACCCTTCACTATCCACAAAAGTTACAGCATCTTGTCCGCAGAGCTTTACTGTAACAGGGGCTGTGCCATTTAATGGCCAACCGTGTTCTCCTGGTGCGCAGAGGCAAATTAAGTCGTGGGGGGCGGAGTGTCCAGGCCAACGAGCCTGATGAGGCACGTGTTCAGCAGTAAGCGGAGGTCCGCACATGAAACCGCGTGAAGAACCGCTTCCCTCTACGACTTGGTAATCCTTTGGTAACCCTTCTCTTAATTCTACAAGATCCGGTCCACCATTTTCCCCAAAATTGTCTTCTCCAATGCATTATAGAGTGGGTCCTCCTTGCTCCGATTCTTCACCTCCTCCCACTTCTTCACAGCACTTCCGAGCACACCGCAGAGTGCTTGGTACGCGTCCCCATTATGATCCGTTGCACGACTCTGCGTACTCACACGGATAACGACCCCCAGAGCCACCAGAAGATTTATCATCATCATCACTCGACTACCCCCAAAGAAACGAAAAACGATTGGGAAAAGAGAAGCTTCCTTAAGTGGATGGAGTTAAGGGAAGTCCTTCTGTGAGGGAAGATATTAGATTCTAGAGCATTAAGACCAAGAGACCATAAAAATGGCAGGGTTAGAGGGGTGCCGTCTTCTTCTTTAAAGAGGTGCGAAACCGCATGGTTGCTGCTCTTGCTACGCCGACGTGTGCTGGAGGGGCCGTGGTGGGTACCGTTGTGAGAGTCCCCATTCGGGCCCAGTTCTTCCTCCTCGTCTTCGTCGTCGTAGGCGCTGTTGAGGAGGGGAGAGGTGCTGGCCGTCTGGTGAGTGGAAATGAGGTCGAAGTTCGCGGTGGGTAGAGCGTCTTGTAAGGCTTCCAACCAGTGCGGCTGCTTCAAAGTCCCTTTTTTACCGCACAAGTTGTAGCTTACACAGATGCCACCTCCGCTCAAGTCCCCGCCACAATAATAATGGCTGCGCTCCCAGGCTGCGCTTTTATGTTCTTCAACTGTCAGTTTTTCCCCCAAAGTCTTTCGTGCCTCATCGACAGTAAGATTAAGTCCCTTTTTCAAGCACGTCTTGACTACACTTTCCCACGTTGCCTCTACATGTCGTCTAGCACCTTCGCCGGTGCTGCTCGTGCTCCAGCCCTTTCCCTGACCAGTGTGACACCCATTTATTTGCCCGTGATCACATCCTAATTCCGTTCCACTTCTCCCACAAAGCTCGGTTACTGAGCCATATGAGTTGAAAGGGTGGCCATTTTCCCCAACCGTACAGAGGCAAAGCAGGTCGTGTGGGATGGATTTACCTGGATATATTTCGCTGTGGTACCTGCATTCCCCACACCAGCTTTTGCGGCATTCAGGGTTGTGGTGTGTGCTGGGAAGCTCAGCCAGTAGAGTACTGATATCCCCTCCTCCATTCTCCTTTCCGAATAGGGCCCGCCTCAAAGCCTTTTGCAAGGTCGGTCCGCCTCTACCACTCTGAAAAATTGTTACAGCTGCTGAAAGCACGCTGCACAAGGCCACATGTTCCTCCCCATTATGATTTTTTTCATCGGCACTCGCACACACACACACAGCCACCATCATCACCATCAAATATTTCATCATCCTTTCCTTTTTCTAATTCACTATCAAAACAGAAACTCAATCTTCGAAAATGTATAGACATTTCTCCTCCAACATCAACCAAGAGAGCAACATAGACAAAACACCACTCAGCAACCAAAGATCCACCTCTGCCATCCCATATCATCCACCCATGACACATTGGTCACTTCCCTCATTTCCAGGTGATCAGTGAACCACTCCCCTCCTCCACTAAACTCCTCCCGCACAACACAAAACCACGCTCTCTCCCAATAGATAATCTCAGAAAGAGGAATCTTCACAAAACCCGAGATAACCTCAGAAAGAGTAATCTTCACAAAACCCGAGATAACCTCAGAAAGAGCCATTTTGACATAACCCGAGATAACCTCAGAAAGAGTAATCTTCACAAAACCCGGGATAACCTCAGAAAGAGTAACCTTCACAAAACCCGAGATACTCTCAGAAAGAGTAATCTTCACAAAACCCGAGATAATCTCAGAAAGAGTAATCTTCACAAAACCCGAGATAACCTCAGAAAGAGTAATCTTCACAAATCATCGGGATAACCTCAGAAAGCGTCATTTTCCCAAAACCCGAGATAACCCCAGAAAGAGTAATTTTCCCAAAACCCGAGATATCCTCAGAAAGAGGAATCTTCACAAAACCCGAGATAACCTCAGAAAGAGTCATTTTCACAAAACCCGAGATAACCTCAGAAAGAGTCATTTTCAAAAATCATCGGGATCCACAAAAAGTATCTCCCCTGGGAGACCCTTTTCTTGATGGCCGGGATTACTAGAAAGGGTGTGAAGAATTCTTTGTATCGGGTCCCAGTGTATTAGTGAATCCCTCCCCGAAATAAGATCACCACGAGAAATACAAACGCCATGAGAATCAGACCAAAAGCGAAAAAGTTCCACATTCCACCATGGGTGAACCACCAGCGCGGCATAACTTGTAATTCCTTTTTGGGGTTTTTGGGAAAAAAGAAAAAAGTGGGAAGAAAATGAAATCGAGAAACAAATATTGGTAGATGAATAGTCAGCATGGATGCTAACCGTTTTAGGAAATGAAGAGGGGATGGTGGTGGGCACGGGTGGTCGTTTTATCTCCCACAGTGACTCTCCACCCCAAATGACAGATGAGAATGGCCATCATCTTTAACTCCTGGATTATCCTTCCCGAAAATAAAATATAAAGAGAGAGTGGATTTACAACTGTTTACTCATTTTACACCAGCATGTGTTTCCGAAAAGAATTGATCACGAAAATGAAATTTATAAGTTTTATCACCCAGGCCATGATCAGGGAGAAAGTGGAATAGGAACCGGACAGCCTACAGTGGGATACGGCATTATGAGCGTGAGGTTCCAACAAGCGTAAGGGTCCAACAAGCGTAAGGGTCCAACAAGCGTGAGGGTCTTACAAGCGTGAGGGTCTAACAAGCGTAAGAGTCCAACAAGCGTAAGGGTCCAACAAGCGTAAGGGTCCAACAAGCGAAAGGGTCCAACAAGCGAAAGGGTCCAACAAGCGTAAGGGTCTAACAAGCGTAAGGGTCTAACAAGCGAAAGGGTCCAACAAGCGATAGGGTTCAACAAGCGATAGGGTCCAACAAGCGTAAGGGTCTAACAAGCGAAAGGGTCCAACAAGCGAAAGGGTCTAACAAGCGAAAGGGTCTAACAAGCGAAAGGGTCCAACAAGCGAAAGGGTCCAACAAGCGTGAGGGTCCAACAAGCGTAAGGGTCTAACAAGCGAAAGGGTCCAACAAGCGAAAGGGTCTAACAAGCGAAAGGGTCGAACAAGCGAAACGGTCTTCCTGTCCAGTTGGGGTGGGGGGTTAGGGTTAGGGTTGAAGCATCTAGTAAAATATACATCAGCTGGAAAGCGAGAGGGACTAAATATCCCCCCTCACAAACATATTGGTCCACACCCCTCTTCCACTCAACTCCCCTTGCACAACACGTAACCCCGCTCTCCTCCATTGATAACCTCAGAAAGAGCCATTTCCACCAATCATCGGGATTCAAAAACAACTCCCCTGGGAGACCCTTTTCTTGATGACCCCCCTTCCTAGGGAGGGTGTGAAGAATTTTTTATATAGCGTCCCACGGTGTACTAGTGTATCCCTCCCCGAAATAAGATCACCACGAGAAATACAAACGCCATGAGAATCAGACCAAAAGCGAAAAAGTTCCACACTCCACCATGGGTGAACCACCAGCGGGGCATAACTTGTAATTCCTTTTTGGGGTTTTTGGGAAAAACGAAAAAAGTGAGAGGAAAATAAAATCGAGAAAGGATGATTGGTAGATGAATAGCCAGCATAGATGGTAACCGTTTTAGGAAATGAAGAGGGATGGTGGTGGGCACGGGTGGTCGTTTTATCTCCCACACTTATTCCCCCCCAAAGGACACATGAGAATGGCCATTATCGTTGTTTTTCCCTTGATTACCTTCCCGAAAATAAAATATAAAAAGGGAATGTATTTCTAGCTGTATTCTAATTTTACACCAGCATGTGTTTCCGAAAAAAAATTGATCTTGAGAATGGAATTTACATGTTTTATCACACAGGCCATGGTCGGGGAGAAACTGGAATGTGAACGAGATACCCCACGGTGGAATAGGGGACCTGGATGATTGAAGCCGTCCCTCCTACCCAAACGACACCCTGGTAGGGTTGGAATTGAGGTACAGGTGGTGGCCTCCTGCACCTTCTCCAGATCTCTTTGTCGATGGCTTCCAGGGGCGTGTCATCCATATCATAGTAAATTTTCCACGAATCCCATTGCCACTGCTTCCAAGTCCGAATGGGCCCAAAATGTCGTACAAGCGGGGTGGCCCATTTTCTAAACTTCCACAACAGATAGGGAAGGTATTTCCATAAACTGTCACACACATTCGCTTCGGGTATGCAGTGTCGGGGGTTTCTTATAAAATCAACCAGTGTGAAACGAATGAGGTCTATCGTGAGGCCGGCTAACACGGGTCTGAGGAACCAGTACAGGTTAATCTGGTCAGGGGATGTGACACCTTCTAATAACACTTCCGCGACATCTCGTTCCATGCTCCAGGGAATGGTCCTTGGGGAGGTGATTGTATACAATGACATGGTGAATCTGGATTACCGCTTTCTCTAAAGGGAGAGGGGAATGAGTGACTATATATTAGGCAGCACTGAGGGCACGTTTTTCTTATGGTTGAGAAATGCTGTTGCATGATAATGGTTGTATATTTTATTGGAGTGTTATTGTTTTTCTCTAATTTCTCTTATTGTAAGAGCAGCGCCCATGCCAGGAGGCTGTGACGCTGGCTCCACGTGGTACTGTCGGCGTTCTCGTTTTCGTCTGGGTTGGGATGTTGTGCTTCTGTGGGTTCTTCCATGCTCTTCTGTTCTAGTTGTGTATTTGCCTTCACCTTCTCATACAACTCTCGGGCGCGATTGAGGAGTGTGGTGAGCTGATGCTGCCATGAGGCTGTTTCGGTGTTGAGTTTGTCGGTGAGTTGGAGGCCTTCTTTGAATTTCTTTAGCCAGGCAATGTTTTCTTCCTGGTGGTGGTTGCCGTAGAAGACGCAGACACCGCTACCTGAGAACCTGTCACTACTCGCCTTCCCGTTGCAGTTAAAGTTGGTGTCTCCCGTTTTGCTCACTGCAGTTCCTAGCATGCCGTGTTTATGAACGGTACCTGAGTCTTTGACTTTAACGCTCCCGCCTGCTTTAACTTTCGCAAGAAATTCGTTGTAAAGAGAATATCCGTCCTGTGTTGATGTCACGCCCTGTGTGGAGAAATTTTCGCACCCGTTTTTGACTTCATTCCACATGGTATCTGGGGAGACTAGTTTCCCACCCCCCCAGCCTGACTCTCCACCACTGCCAACACTCACTCCGCATACCTGGCCCACCACTTCGTCACCCGAGCTAGGCTCGGCACAAAGACAGAAAAAATCAACAACGAGGTTCTTGCCTGCACCCGTTCCTTCTTTTCTTTGCTTCCACATGCCGTAATACGATTCTGCACTCCATTCACCATCCCGTGGTATAGATCCTCCTCTTTTCCGTCTTCACCAAAAATAACTGTGTTGAAGGCATTCTTCGCCCTTTGCACTTCTCCCTCTGGATTCTCTTTTTTAATTTCCTGCAAAAGTTTGCGTGCCTCCCGAGTAACACCAATAAGTTGTGTTTGAGTGGCCTTTGTCTCTTCGCTTTGGGTGTTGACTCTTTCTTTCCCGTTGACCGCAGCACCGAGCGCGTCAACATCTTCGACCATTTTCTGATACTCCTTCGTGTCCACAGGCTTGATCGGAGGATGGTTAGCCACATTGTAGATCTTGCAGAGAAGCGAAAAGTATTCACTATTTTCGCCTTCCTTAACGGAGTCTTCAGCATTAGCCATCACTCTCCACTCTCTCACCCAGCCTCCCATGACCACCAAACACACCATCAAATGTTTCATCATCCTTGTAATTCTTCTTAAAGAAAAAACACTATAGTAAAGTAATTCATTCCCATTAAATTATCATTACACACAAAACATTTCGAGGGAAACAATTAACAGAAACAGTATCTTTATAGGGAAGTACCAGGCTCTGGGAAGTGCGGCATGGGAATGGGCCCGGGGTATCCAATCGGGTACGGCGCTTCCAGGAACCCACGGGTTTGCGGGGGCATTTTACAGACTGCCCATACCATCCCCTCCATAATATCCGGGTCCGTCTCATCCAGCTTGAGAAACTCCCGCCACACCTCCCATTCCCGTGGCCCCCAACCTTCCACTGATCCTGCATAATAGGTCAACTTCAAAGCCAGCACTCGAAATTGCCATAACAAGCGGGGGAACTCCTGCCATACTTTTTCCCGTCCCTCGGGGTCTCCCACGCATCGCCACGGGTTCCGGGCGAAATCAGTGATACTGTACCGAGAAGTGTACCGAGGCATCCATGGATAGGCGGGCTGCAGAAAGGGGTACAAGCTGATTTTCTTTGGGTCTCCAAAACCTTTTAAGAGCACTTCGACCACATCTTTTTCCATGCTCCATGGGGTGTTATCTTGGGCCATGCCTTCAGGGGAGGGTTTGCCGGACATCGGGACTTCTTCTGGTTGAGAGAAAAGGGGATGGGTCAGGGGGATTGTTTTGGGAAAGATAGGGTAGTAGGGAGGGGAGGCATATTTATAGGTTGTGTGTGGTTAATTGGATTAATATTGAAGGATGTTCTTTTAGATCAAGATAGCGGCACTGAGGAGCCATGAGGATGACGGGATTATGGGTGTGCCGCTGTGACTTCGGAGTTTTTGATATTGGGCGGTGAGGTTTGAGTCCGCTTCGTTTGCGTTGGGGCTGTTAGCAGCTGAGCTGTGCATTCTTGATGGAGTGGTGGTAGAGGGGTCTTGTTTTGCCGCTTCCTCTTGCTGTCTCCGTTTCTCTTCCTCTTCGCGTTGTTTTTGAAATTTATCTTCTTCTGGAAGGGCCTTTTCCAAGTCCACCCACCAGGTTTGAGGGGTCATTTTAGGATAGTACATGACGCAGACTTGCCCGTTTCCGTTGCACGGGAGGTCTCCTGTGCCATTTTCCCCTAGTAGGTCCCTAGTTAAGTACGGATCTGTCATGTTTACAAGTGTGTGTTTGAAGTCTTTCAGGGCATTTTTCAAATCTCCTGGTTGTTCTCCCTGCAAACACTCGCTTACTACCTTGGTCCACGTGGCTTCTAGTTGTTCTTTTCCATCTTTTTCACCGCCACCCCAACCTTTATTTCCTTTAGCTTCCAAAGCTATTCCATCCTGCCCACAAAGCATTGTGCCAGTGGGGCTGCTGCTATTTACCGGCCACCCGTCTTTCCCCACTGTGCAAAGACAAACCATGTCGTGGGGTGCGGACTGACCAGACCAGTGAGGTTGTTTCTTGTTGGACACGTGGTAGTCAGCAGTAAAAGGCTCTCCACACCAGAGGGAACGGTCACCACCGCCGCTCTCCTTGTCTATGTAATCTCCAGGCAAACCGCCTTTTAGAGCAGCCAGACTACCACCACTCTCATTTCCGAAAATAGTTTTGTGCAAAGCTTTCTTCAATGGCTCCGAGAGACCTTCTCCACTGCTTCCCCATTTCGCCACGGCTGCCTTCATCAAATCGCAGAGAGCTTTGTGTGCGTCATGATTATGATCCTTCGCATCAGCACTAGCAGCCACTCCAAAAAACACCATCATCACCATCCAAACACTCATCATCATCTTCCCTTCTTCTCCTTTACTATAAAAACTGAACAAAACAATCTTCAAAAAAAACAAGAAAGAATTCCAAGCAAGGGAGAAACACCACACCATCAAACAGACACAACACCACTGAGCAACAAAAATCCGCCTTTCCCCCAACCCTCCCTCACACATTTTTATCTCCCTCATCGCCAGGTAACAAATGATACCACCCTCCCCCTCCACTCAACTACCCTCACATAACACGTGACCACGCTCTCCTCCATTGATAATCTCAGAAAGAGTCATTTTCAAAAATCATCGGGATTCACAAAAAAATAACTCCCCTGTGATACCCTTTTCTCGATGGCCTGCATTCCATAAAGAAAGGGGGTGAAGAATTTTTTGAATCGGGTCCCCAGTGTTTTAGCGCATCCCTCCCCGACATAAGATCACCACGAGAAATGCAAAGGCGACAACTATGAGGGCAAAGCGAAAAAGTTCCAGATTCCACCATGGGTGAACCACCAGCGCGGCATCACTTCTACTTCCTTGTTGGGGTTTCTAGGAAAAATAGTTAGGAGAAAATAAAATCTGGAGAGGAATATTGGTAGATAAATAGCCAGCATGGATGCTAACACTTTCAGGAAATGAAGAGGGGATGGTGGTGGGCACGGGTGATTGTTTTATCTTCCCCACTTATTGTCCCTCGCAAAGGACACGCGCCATTATCATTGTTTTTTCCTTTGATTACCCTTCCCGAAAATAAAATATAAAGGGGGCATGTATTTCTAGCTGTATACTCATTTTACACCAGCATGTGTTTCCGGAAAAAAATTGTTCATGGAAATAAAATTTGTATGTTTTATTAGCCCGGCCATGGTCGGGGGGAAATTGGAATAGGAACAAGATAGCCTACAGTGGGATACAGCATCATGAGCGTAAGGGTCCAACAAGCGAAAGGGTCTAACAAGCGATAGGGTCTAACTAGTGTAAGGGTCCAACAAGTGTAAGGGTCTAACAAGCGAGAGGGTTTAACAAGCGATGGGTCTAACAAGCGAGAGGGTTTAACAAGCGAAAGGGTCTAACAAGCGTAAGGGTCCAACAAGCGAAAGGGACCAACAAGCGAAAGGGTCTAACAAGCGTAAGGGTCCAACAAGCGAAAGGGTCTAACAAGCGTAAGGGTCTAACAAGCGTGAGGGTCTTCCTGTCGAGTGGGGGTGGGGGGTTAGGGTTAGGGTTTGAGCATTGGGTAAAATATACATCAGCTGGAAAGCGAGAGGGGCTAACTATACCCCCTCACAAACATATTGAACCACTCTCCCCCTCCACTAAACTCCTCTCGCATAACACGTGACCACGCTCTCCTCCCGAGATAATCTCAGAAAGAGTCATTTTCACCAATCATCAGGATCCACAAAAACTTCTTCCCTGTGAGACCCTTTTCTCGATGGCCATTATTCCTAGAGAAAGGGGTGAAGAATTTTATTGTATCACGTCCCATGGTGTTTTAGTGCGGCCCTCCCCGAAATAAGATCACCACGAGAAATACAAAAGCGAAAACTATGAGGACAAAGCGAAAAAGTTCCATATTCCACTGTTAATGAACCACCAGCGCGGCATCACTTCCACTTCCTTCTTGGGGTTTCTAGGAAGAAGAAAGAAAAGTAAGAAGAAAATGAAATCGAGAAAGCAAGATTGGTAGATGAATAGCCAGCATGGATGGTAACCGTTTTAAGAAATGAGGATCGGATGGTGGTGGGTATCTTGGTACTCGTTTCATCTTACCCACTCATTCTCCCTCTAAAACGACACATGACTATTGTCATCATTCTTTATCTCCTTCATTACCCTTCCGGAAAATAAAGTATAAAGAGAGAATGTATCTCTAACTGTCTACTCATTTTACACTGGCATGTTTGTTTGAAAACAAGTTGTACATGAGAATGAAATTGGTATGTTTTATAAACCACGTAATTGTTGGGGAGAAATTGGAATGTGAACGAGGTACCCCATGGTGGAATAAGGGACCTGGATGAGCGAAGCTGTTGCTGGGAAGAAAATGACTCCCTGGTACTGAGGTACAGGTTGTGGCCACCGACACTAGATCTCCTCGTCGATGGCTTCCAGGGGCGTTTCATCCATATCGATATAGATTTTCCACGAATCCCATTGCCACTTCCCCCATGTTTCAGTGGGCCCAAAATGTTTTACGAGCGGGGTGGCAGACATTCTAAATTTCCATAACAGATAGGGAAGGTACTGCCACAAGCTGTCACACACATTGGATTCGGGTATGCAGTGTCGAGGGTTTCGAACAAAATCACTGAGGGTGAAACAAACGAGGTCTATCGTGAGGCCGGCTAACACGGGTCTCAGAAACCAGTACAGGTTGATTCTATCTGGGGATGTGACACCATCTAACAGCACTTCCGCGACATCTCGTTCCATGCTCCAGGGAATGGTCCTTGGGGAGGTGATGGTATACAATGACATGTGAATCTGGATTACCGCTTTCTCTAAATGGAGATTGAAATGAGTGATGATAAACAAGACAGCACTGAGGGCACGTTTTTCTTATGGTTTAGGAATTCTTTTGCATGATATGGGTTGTGTATGTTATTGGAGTGTTATTGCTTCTCTCTAATTTCTGTTATTGCAAGAGCAGCGCCCATGCCAGGAGGCTGTGACCCATGTTCCGCGTGGCACTGTCCGTTTTCTCGTTTTCGTCTGGGTTTGGATGTTGTGCCAGTGGGGAATCATCCGTGTCGACCTCTTCTAGTTGTGTATTTGCCTTCACTTTCTCATACAACTCTCGGGCGCGATTGAGGAGTGTGGTGAGCTGGTGTTGCCATGAGGCTGTTTCGGTGTTGAGTTTGTCGACGAGTTGGAGGCCTTCTTTGAACTTCTTTAGCCATGCAATGTTTTCTTCCAGGTGGTGGTTGCCGTAGAAGACGCATATTCCGCTGGGGTACGAGTACCTTGGGGGAAATGTTTTTTTCCCGTTGCAGTTAAAGTTGGCGTCTCTGCTTGCACTTACAGCAGTTCCAAGCATACCGTGTGTTGAAACGGTTGTTGATTCTTTGACTTTAACAATCCCACCCGCTTTAACTTTTTCCAGAAAATCATTGTAAAGAGAATATCCGTCTTGTGTTGATGTCACGCCCTGTGTGGCAAACTTTTCGCATCCTTTTTTAACTTCATTCCACATGGTATTTGGGGAGACTACGTTTGTTCCCCATCCTGCGCTATCACCACTGCCAACACTCACCCCGCACACCTTGTTTGCCCCCTCTTCATCCCTGTTATATTGTGCACAAAGACAGAAAAAATCCACAACGAGATTCTTACCGACACTAGTACCTTGTTTTTCCTTGCTCCCACAGGCATTTGGGCGACTGGGTTCTACTCCCCTTAACGCCCCCAGGGATAGATCCCCTTCTTTTCCATGCTCACCAAAGATAACTTGGTTGAATGCATTCCTCGCCCTTTCCACTTCTCCCTCTGGATTGACCCTTTTAATTTCCTCCAAAAGTTTGTGTGCATCTCGAGTAACACCAACGAGTTGTGTTTGAGCGGACTTTGTCTCTTCGCTTTGGGTGTTGGCTCTTTCTTTCCAGTTGGCTGCAGCACTGAGAGCGTTGATATCGTCGACCATTTTCTGATACTCCTTCGTGTGCACAGACTTGATCGGAGGATGTTGGGCCACATTGTAGATCCGACAGAGAAGCTCAAAGGGTTTATCGTTGTCGCCTTCATCAACAGAGTCTTTGGAAGTAGCCATCACTCTCCACTCTCTCACCCAGCCTCCCATGACCACCAAATACAACATAAATAATTTCATCTTGTTTTTTCCCTTATAACCCTTTTCTAATAAACAACAGGATAGCAGAGTAATTCATTCCCACCCAATTATTATTACACACAAAACACATAATAAAACAAACAAGTTCTTGGAGAACGAATATTTCTATAAGGAGGCACCAGGCTCTTGGACGTGCGGCATGGGAAGCGGCCCGGGGTATCCAATCGGGTACGGCGCTTCCAGGAACCCACGGGTTTGCGGTGGCATTTTACAGACCGCCCATACCATCCCCTCCATCACATCATGGTCCGTCTCATCCAGCTTGAGAAACTCCCGCCACACCTCCCATTCCCGTGGCCCCCAACCTTCCACCGATCCTGCATAATAGGTCAACTTCAAGGCCAGCACTCGGAATTGCCATAACAAGCGGGGGAACTCTTGCCATACTTTTTCTCTTCCCTCGGGGTTTCCCACGCATCGCCACGGGTTCCGGGCGAAATCGATCAAACTGTACCGAGAAGTGTACCGAGGCATCCATGGATAGGCGGGCTGAAGGAAAGGGTACAGGCTGATTTTCTTTGGGTCTCCAAGGTTTTTTAACAGTACTTCCACCACATCTTTTTCCATGCTCCACTGGGTGTTATCTTTGGCCATGCCTTCAGGGGATGGCGAGGAGGGTTTGCCGGACATCTTGACTTCTTCTGGTTGAGAGGAAAAGGGATGGGTAGGGGAATTGTTTTGGGAAGGATACTCAACATAGTAGAAAAAGGGGGATGTGGTATGCTGATACTACTAAGGCTATTCACAAATCACTGAAGCTCACAAGCAAACCTTATACCATTCCTTTCCTTATATCTACTGGTTGTCTTTCTTCTTGAGGATCCCCTTTGTTGGATTTTCTTGGAACGCTTGGACAAAGGCGTTGGCTAAGATAGTGCGCGTTATCGGCTGGAGGTCCACGGCTTCCCTGTAGCTCGACCAGTCTTTCAGCAAAACCACCTTGGCCTCGTGCAGTTTGTCCAGGTCACGTTGGAGGTGCTTCTGCATGAGGGCGCGCTTGAGGTTCAGGCCGAGTTGGATATACTCCCGTTTGGCTGGATCGTGGATAAACTTCTCCGGACTTTCAAGATACTGCTTCATGGTCACGGACGGGTGGCGGTGCATGCCGTACGGCCTGCCGTAGTAAATACTGAAGAAGTTCCACGCATTCATTGCACCCCAGTCGTCCCGGGCCCTCTCCAGGATAGACTCCACCGTACTGTCCATGCTCCACTCCATTCCTCCCTGTGAGTTTAAGGTATCGTTTTCCATCTTCAAACCTTATTAAGCCTTGCAACTAGAAAGGAAAAACAAAATAGAGTTAGGGAAGAAAATCGTATCCAGGGGTGCCAAGTTTTCAGGGAGCTCATGTGGGAAACGTGAGGGACGGTGTGGTTTTTCTTATGGTGTTATGGCTGGAGGAGGAGCAGGGCTCTTCTTCCACCCAGCGGCTCTGGACCATCGAAAGGAGTAGTCCACAAGAAAGGCACCACACACACCGCAACCTGTGTGCGGCTTTTCTAAATGAAACAGAAATCAGAAGTAAAATGAGGTACACATATAATACCTAAAAAGCACCCACACGCTCCCCAAGCAACATGGAAAGAGGAAAAGATAAAAGTTATAATGTTTATGAACCCGGTCATTCTTGGGGATGCTGAGGAGCCAGCAGTACCGGTACTGGGACCAGATAGTACATTGGCAAAGTCACTTGGAGGACGGGCGGCGTGGTCTGTATAAAAAGAAGGTTCCCCTCTAACGGTCGGTATGGGGGCGCTGCTGGCGGCCTCCGACACCAACGCCAGACATCCTCGTCGATGGCTT
The DNA here is from genome assembly GCA_002287245.1 of Trypanosoma congolense. Taxonomy (NCBI): domain Eukaryota; phylum Euglenozoa; class Kinetoplastea; order Trypanosomatida; family Trypanosomatidae; genus Trypanosoma; species Trypanosoma congolense. Next base: position 18,729 of record NHOR01000076.1, on the reverse strand, counting down.
CCAGGGGCGTTTCATCCATGTCGATGTAAATTTTCCACGAATCCCAGTGCCACTGCTTCCAAGTCTGAATGGGCCCAAAATGTCGTACAAGCGGAGTGGCCCATTTTCTAAATTTCCACAACAGATAGGGAAGGTACTGCCATAAACTGTCGCACACATTCGCTTCGGCTATGCAGTGTCGGGGGTTTCTTAGATAATCACGGAGGGTGAAACAAACGAGGTCTATCGTGAGGCCGGCTATAACGGGTCTCAGAAACCAGTACAGATTGATTGTATCGGGGGATGTGATGCCATCTAGCAGCACTTCCGCGACATCTCGTTCCATGCTCCAGGGTCTTTGTCTGGGTGTATTGAATATATGAGTTTGCATTGTCAATCTGTATTACCGCTTTCTCTAAAGGGATATGGGAAAGTGCGTGGAAAAGAAGATAATGTGGAGGGAGAATTACTTATGGAAAGAAATGTTGTGTTTTGTGGGAAATGTTTATTAGGTGAAAAAGGAAGCAATTAGAATCTATGAACATGGAAGAGTTATTGGTGCGCTGCTCCTGGGATACTCGAAACAGGGCCTAGTATGGTTTCACTCCGTGTGGCTCCCATGCTGTTGTTGGTGTGTCGTGCTTTGTTGGTTTCACGGACGGCGTGGTGGTTTGCTATAGGATCGAAGCCAGGAGGGATGCTCGGGAAAAGTGCTCTTCCCCGTGCGCCACTGTCGGTACCGAAAAGAATTTCTTCCATAGCCTTGAGAAGGGCTTCCGTGCCTTTACGATGGTTTTTCTCACGGTCCAGGCGACTGGCTTCATGCATCACACCACCGAGAAGCTCCCGCGCTTTCTTCTCCGGGTCCTCGGATTGGAGCACGGACCGGGCCACATACTGTATCGCTAAAGTCTGCAGATCCCCTTCGCCCCCACGCTCCTCTTCAAATACCATTCGCCGCATCGCCTTCTGAATGGCCTCTGTGGTTGGGTGAGGACCGTTCGGCGCGTCGAGGGTGAGGGCCCCGTGCAGCACACCGCGAAGAAACGCGCGTGCGGTCTCCACGGGATCCCGGGACACACGAATCGCCGACGCCACCACCAGTTCCACCTCGACCTCGGCGGGGCCTGTGGTCAACCACTTCATCGCCTCTCCCAGAACCTTCCCTATTTCTCCCTCAATGAAAAAGCTAAAAAAAGGGAAGGTGGGTTAGGGTTGAAGTATGGGTTGGAAGATTCATGGACTGGAAAGGGATATGGACTGCTAAGTTGATAGGCACTTCCGACTCCCGTCCCTCACTCACTGTACCACTGTACCCCATTTTGCTACTATCGTTAAACAAGGTTCCCTCTCACATTATCTTTCCTTTTAACCCTTATCAAAGAAAAAACAGGATAACAATTTATTCCACCCAATTATAATTACACACATAAAATTTTAAGGGAACAAATTTCAGAAAACCATATCTCTATAAAGAGGGACCAGGCTCTTGGAGGTGCGGCATGGGAAGGGGCCCGGGGTATCCAATCGGGTACGGCGCTTCCAGGAACCCACGGGTTTGCGGTGGCATGCGACAGCTTCTCCATAAGACCCCTCCATCATATCATGGTCGATCCCATGAATCTTGAGAACCTGTCTTACTTTTGCCCTTCCATTGGCCTCTCCCACGCATCGCCATGGGTCCAGAAAACTGTACAAGTGGATGCCTTCCTGTTTTCCACGCTCGTCGTGTAGATGGAGTTCCTTCCGTGGTCCATCTTGGGTAGCTTGGACATACCCAGAGAAAAGAAGGGATCAGAAATGGTATTTAATCAGTCACAAAGGAGGCAGATAATGAACCATTCAGAGGAAGTTATAAAAATTCTAGGGGAGTGTTGGCTTTAGAGGAAAATAGATAAGTAGGGGAGGAGGAAAATGGGAGGGAGTTGGGTGCCATCCAAAAGATTGGAAACATTCATATCGTCCAGGTTGGAGGTCTCGTCGTCCTTCTCGCGACTGTAAGCGGCCCAGGCTTCGGTTTTGAGAAGGATGAGGGCGGCGCGGTTTTTGAGGATTTGGTCTTCGAGGGTTTTGGCTTCTTTCATGAGATGGGTGTAGTTTTTGAATTTGTTGTGCCAGGGGATGTCCTTATGTAATTCTAGTGTTTTGGTGTAATCGACGCAGATGTTTTCGTTATTTTTCTCGTCTTCTACACTGGCATTTGTGTGACTTCCTTTAGTCCCGTCACAGGTGGTAATGTTAACGTTAACGTTATCCTTACTTCTCCCACTGTGTCCAAAAATCTTTTTACCGTGTTTTTTCACCCTCTCGGCCCCCTTCCCAATCATCCCCACATACTCCTCCAGCAGGTCGGACATGCCCTTTTTCAAATACTTTTCTTTGGTCTTGCTGCACTCACCCATGATTTTCTCGATAGAGTCAGCCAGGGACAGGGGGTCTTTGCTGCTTGACTCGTATTTCATTTGGGTCCATTTGCCGCAGCATTTGCAACAATCTTTGTCACAGCAATTGTTTGTGTGGCAGCAATTGCCCCCGCAGCACTTATTTTTTTTGCAGCAGTCGTTATTGCCATTTGTTGGCGAAATCAGGGAACCCGAGCAAGGCGAATGAGCACCACCCACATCACCATCTCCCACGCACACACAAAAAAAATCGTTAAAAAGGGTTTTGCCGGTTTCTTTTTCATTCCCACAACTCTGCGCCGCACTTTTGTCGTCAACAAAAATACTATTCGTGTTGCTTCTCATATCCATGATATCCACATCGTTCAAATTCAACTTCTTCACTTGCTCTCCGTATAGCCCTTGAAGCACCGACAGTCTGGCGTCATCCTTTTCTTGGTTGATCTTCTTCGCAAGCTCTCGGTTTTCCTGAATTTTTCTCTCCGCCTCCTTAATCAGCTGACCAATTTCACGGTGCGCATCTCGCCGATTTTTCGGGTCTCTTGGCGGTGGATGCTCCACAAAAAAATCTTTCGTCATCCAGAGCGTTTTTCGGAATTCGTCCATGTTATCCGTGGTGGCATTGTAAAAAACCTCCATTTCTTTCACAATTTCTCGATCCACATGTTCGTCATACACGTAATCGTTCGTATCCATAATCAACCGGTCTGCTTCCTCCAGGATGCGGCAAAACAACTTAAACTCAGGTTCGCTGGAACGGCTGGACACCATACCCACATAGAACATCAGCACCACCAGCAGGAACTTCCTTACCATTATCATACCCTATCTCTTTTCTATCAAAAAATAATCCATCATGGAAGAGTAAGCGGCACCACACCATCATGACCAACCACAGCTCACCCACCAAAATTTACCTTCCCACCCCTTATCCTCCCCAAAACATTTCCCCCTTACTTATTCACCTAAGAAAAATCATACATCCCAAATTGCTTGTCCTCAGGGAAATAATTTTGGTAGGGAAGGAATAACGATCGAGAGGAACTGGGAAAGCCATAAACCCTTCCCTCCACTCACTTACTGTACCACTCCCCTCCTCCACTAAACTCCTCTCGCATAACACATAACCACGCTCTCTCCCATTGATAACCTCAGAAAGAGTCATTTTCACCAATCATCGGGATTCACAAAAAAGTATCTCCCCTGTGAGACCTTTTTCTCGATGGCCCGCATTCGCTAGGGAAAGGGTGTGAAGAATTTTTTGTATAGCGTCCCACGGTGTTTTAGTGCAGCCCTCCCCGAAATAAGATCACCACGAGTAATGCAAACGCGACAACTATGAGGGCAAAGCGACAAAGTTCCACATTCCACCATGGGTGAACCATAAGCGGGGCATAACTTCCACTTCCTTGTTGGGGTTTCTTAACAAAAAGAAAAGAAGTGAGAAGAAAATGGGATCTGGAGAGGATGATTGGTAGATGAATAGCCAGCATGGATGTTAACCGTTTTAGGAAATGAAGATGAGATGGTGGTGGGCACGGGTGATCGTTTCATCTCACCCTTCTTATTTTCCTCTCAGAGGACACATGAGAATTGCCATCCTGTTTATCTCCTGGATTACCCTCCCGAAAATAAAATATAAAGAGAGAATGCATTTCTAGCTGTACATTAATTTTACGCCAGCATATTCGTTTGAAAAAAATTGATCATGGAAATAATTTGCATGTTTTAATACCCACGGAATTGTTGGGGAGAAACTGGAATCTGAACGAGATACCCCACGGTGGTATACGGGACCTGGATGAACGAAGCTGCCGTGTTAACCAAAACGACACCCTGGTAGGGCTGGTATTGAGGTACAGATGGTGGCCTCCGACACCTTCTCCATATCTCCTCGTCGATGGCTTCCAGGGGCGTTTCATCCATATCGATGTAAATTTTCCACGAATCCCAGTGCCACTTCCCCCATGTTTCAGTGGGCCCAAAGTGTTTTACGAGTGGACGGGCAGACATTCTAAATTTCCACAAGAGATAGGGAAGGTACTGCCACAAACTGTCACACACATTGGATTCGGGTATGCAATGTCGGGGGTTTCTTACAAAATCACCCAAAGTGAAACGAATGAGGTCTATCGTGAGGCCGGCTAACACGGGTCTCAGAAACCAGTACAGGTTGACTCTATCCGGGGATGTGACACCTTCCAACAATACTTCCGCGACATCTCGTTCCATGCTCCAGGGAATGGTCCTTGGGGAGGTGATGGTATACAATGACATGTGAATCTGGATTACAGCTTTCCCTAAAGGGAGGGGGGAATAAGTGATGATAAAGAAGACAGCAATGAGTAGGCAAGCTTTTCTTATGGGTTAGAAATTCTGTTGCATCATGATGTAGTTGGTTATGTTATTGGAGTGTTATTGCTTTTCTCTACTTTTTCTTATTGTAAGAGCAGCGCCCATGCCAGGAGGCTGTGACCCATGTTCCGCGTGGCACTGTCCGTTTTCTCGTTTTCGTCTGGGTTTGGATGTTGTGCCAGTGGGGAATCATCCGTGTCGACCTCTTCTAGTTGTGTATTTGCCTTCACTTTCTCATACAACTCTCGGGCGCGATTGAGGAGTGTGGTGAGCTGGTGTTGCCATGAGGCTGTTTCGGTGTTGAGTTTGTCGACGAGTTGGAGGCCTTCTTTGAACTTCTTTAGCCATGCAATGTTTTCTTCCAGGTGGTGGTTGCCGTAGAAGACGCATATTCCGCTGGGGTACGAGTACCTTGGGGGAAATGTTTTTTTCCCGTTGCAGTTAAAGTTGGCGTCTCTGCTTGCACTTACAGCAGTTCCAAGCATACCGTGTGTTGAAACGGTTGTTGATTCTTTGACTTTAACAATCCCACCCGCTTTAACTTTTTCCAGAAAATCATTGTAAAGAGAATATCCGTCTTGTGTTGATGTCACGCCCTGTGTGGCAAACTTTTCGCATCCTTTTTTAACTTCATTCCACATGGTATTTGGGGAGACTACGTTTGTTCCCCATCCTGCGCTATCACCACTGCCAACACTCACCCCGCACACCTTGTTTGCCCCCTCTTCATCCCTGTTATATTGTGCACAAAGACAGAAAAAATCCACAACGAGATTCTTACCGACACTAGTACCTTGTTTTTCCTTGCTCCCACAGGCATTTGGGCGACTGGGTTCTACTCCCCTTAACGCCCCCAGGGATAGATCCCCTTCTTTTCCATGCTCACCAAAGATAACTTGGTTGAATGCATTCCTCGCCCTTTCCACTTCTCCCTCTGGATTGACCCTTTTAATTTCCTCCAAAAGTTTGTGTGCATCTCGAGTAACACCAACGAGTTGTGTTTGAGCGGACTTTGTCTCTTCGCTTTGGGTGTTGGCTCTTTCTTTCCAGTTGGCTGCAGCACTGAGAGCGTTGATATCATCGACCATTTTCTGATACTCCTTCGTGTCCACAGGCTTGATCGGAGGATGTTGGGCCACATTATAGATACGGCAGAGAAGTGAAAAGTATTCACGATTGTCCTTTTCATTAACGGATACTTCGCCATTAGCCATCACTCTCCCCTCTCTCACCCAGCCTCCCATGAACATCACCACCACCATCACCATCCAATATTTCATCATCTTATCCTTGTAACTCTTCACCAAAAATAAAAAGAACAACAGGATAGCAGAGTAGTTCATTCCTACCCAATTTTATTACACACAAAAAAACCTATTGAGGAAAACAAATTCTTATAGAAAGGTTTCTCTATAGGGAAGGTCCAGGCTCTTGGACGTGAGGCATGGGAAGGGGCCCGGGGTATCCAATCGGGTACGGCGCTTCCAGGAACCCACGGGTTTGCGGTGGCATTTTACAGACTGCCCATACCATCCCCTCCATCACATCATGGTCCGTCTCATCCAGCTTGAGAAACTCCCGCCACACCTCCCATTCCCGTGGCCCCCAACCTTCCACCGATCCTGCATAATAGGTCAACTTCAAGGCCAGCACTCGGAATTGCCATAACAAGCGGGGGAACTCTTGCCATACTTTTTCTCTTCCCTCGGGGTTTCCCACGCATCGCCACGGGTTCCGGGCGAAATCAGTGATACTGTACCGAGAAGTGTACCGAGGCATCCATGGATAGGCGGGCTGAAGGAAAGGGTACAGGCTGATTTTCTTTGGGTCTCCAAGGTTTTTTAACAGTACTTCCACCACATCTTTTTCCATGCTCCACTGGGTGTTATCTTTGGCCATGCCTTCAGGGGATGGCGAGGAGGGTTTGCCGGACATCTTGACTTCTTCTGGTTGAGAGGAAAAGGGATGGGTAGGGGAATTGTTTTGGGAAGGATACTCAACATAGTAGAAAAAGGGGGATGTGGTATGCTGATACTACTAAGGCTATTCACAAATCACTGAAGCTCACAAGCAAACCTTATACCATTCCTTTCCTTATATCTACTGGTTGTCTTTCTTCTTGAGGATCCCCTTTGTTGGATTTTCTTGGAACGCTTGGACAAAGGCGTTGGCTAAGATAGTGCGCGTTATCGGCTGGAGGTCCACGGCTTCCCTGTAGCTCGACCAGTCTTTCAGCAAAACCACCTTGGCCTCGTGCAGTTTGTCCAGGTCACGTTGGAGGTGCTTCTGCATGAGGGCGCGCTTGAGGTTCAGGCCGAGTTGGATATACTCCCGTTTGGCTGGATCGTGGATAAACTTCTCCGGACTTTCAAGATACTGCTTCATGGTCACGGACGGGTGGCGGTGCATGCCGTACGGCCTGCCGTAGTAAATACTGAAGAAGTTCCACGCATTCATTGCACCCCAGTCGTCCCGGGCCCTCTCCAGGATAGACTCCACCGTACTGTCCATGCTCCACTCCATTCCTCCCTGTGAGTTTAAGGTATCGTTTTCCATCTTCAAACCTTATTAAGCCTTGCAACTAGAAAGGAAAAACAAAATAGAGTTAGGGAAGAAAATCGTATCCAGGGGTGCCAAGTTTTCAGGGAGCTCATGTGGGAAACGTGAGGGACGGTGTGGTTTTTCTTATGGTGTTATGGCTGGAGGAGGAGCAGGGCTCTTCTTCCACCCAGCGGCTCTGGACCATCGAAAGGAGTAGTCCACAAGAAAGGCACCACACACACCGCAACCTGTGTGCGGCTTTTCTAAATGAAACAGAAATCAGAAGTAAAATGAGGTACACATATAATACCTAAAAAGCACCCACACGCTCCCCAAGCAACATGGAAAGAGGAAAAGATAAAAGTTATAATGTTTATGAACCCGGTCATTCTTGGGGATGCTGAGGAGCCAGCAGTACCGGTACTGGGACCAGATAGTACATTGGCAAAGTCACTTGGAGGACGGGCGGCGTGGTCTGTATAAAAAGAAGGTTCCCCTCTAACGGTCGGTATGGGGGCGCTGCTGGCGGCCTCCGACACCAACGCCAGACATCCTCGTCGATGGCTTCCAGGGGCGTTTCATCCATGTCGATGTAAATTTTCCACGAATCCCAGTGCCACTGCTTCCAAGTCTGAATGGGCCCAAAATGTCGTACAAGCGGAGTGGCCCATTTTCTAAATTTCCACAACAGATAGGGAAGGTACTGCCATAAACTGTCGCACACATTCGCTTCGGCTATGCAGTGTCGGGGGTTTCTTAGATAATCACGGAGGGTGAAACAAACGAGGTCTATCGTGAGGCCGGCTATAACGGGTCTCAGAAACCAGTACAGATTGATTGTATCGGGGGATGTGATGCCATCTAGCAGCACTTCCGCGACATCTCGTTCCATGCTCCAGGGTCTTTGTCTGGGTGTATTGAATATATGAGTTTGCATTGTCAATCTGTATTACCGCTTTCTCTAAAGGGATATGGGAAAGTGCGTGGAAAAGAAGATAATGTGGAGGGAGAATTACTTATGGAAAGAAATGTTGTGTTTTGTGGGAAATGTTTATTAGGTGAAAAAGGAAGCAATTAGAATCTATGAACATGGAAGAGTTATTGGTGCGCTGCTCCTGGGATACTCGAAACAGGGCCTAGTATGGTTTCACTCCGTGTGGCTCCCATGCTGTTGTTGGTGTGTCGTGCTTTGTTGGTTTCACGGACGGCGTGGTGGTTTGCTATAGGATCGAAGCCAGGAGGGATGCTCGGGAAAAGTGCTCTTCCCCGTGCGCCACTGTCGGTACCGAAAAGAATTTCTTCCATAGCCTTGAGAAGGGCTTCCGTGCCTTTACGATGGTTTTTCTCACGGTCCAGGCGACTGGCTTCATGCATCACACCACCGAGAAGCTCCCGCGCTTTCTTCTCCGGGTCCTCGGATTGGAGCACGGACCGGGCCACATACTGTATCGCTAAAGTCTGCAGATCCCCTTCGCCCCCACGCTCCTCTTCAAATACCATTCGCCGCATCGCCTTCTGAATGGCCTCTGTGGTTGGGTGAGGACCGTTCGGCGCGTCGAGGGTGAGGGCCCCGTGCAGCACACCGCGAAGAAACGCGCGTGCGGTCTCCACGGGATCCCGGGACACACGAATCGCCGACGCCACCACCAGTTCCACCTCGACCTCGGCGGGGCCTGTGGTCAACCACTTCATCGCCTCTCCCAGAACCTTCCCTATTTCTCCCTCAATGAAAAAGCTAAAAAAAGGGAAGGTGGGTTAGGGTTGAAGTATGGGTTGGAAGATTCATGGACTGGAAAGGGATATGGACTGCTAAGTTGATAGGCACTTCCGACTCCCGTCCCTCACTCACTGTACCACTGTACCCCATTTTGCTACTATCGTTAAACAAGGTTCCCTCTCACATTATCTTTCCTTTTAACCCTTATCAAAGAAAAAACAGGATAACAATTTATTCCACCCAATTATAATTACACACATAAAATTTTAAGGGAACAAATTTCAGAAAACCATATCTCTATAAAGAGGGACCAGGCTCTTGGAGGTGCGGCATGGGAAGGGGCCCGGGGTATCCAATCGGGTACGGCGCTTCCAGGAACCCACGGGTTTGCGGTGGCATGCGACAGCTTCTCCATAAGACCCCTCCATCATATCATGGTCGATCCCATGAATCTTGAGAACCTGTCTTACTTTTGCCCTTCCATTGGCCTCTCCCACGCATCGCCATGGGTCCAGAAAACTGTACAAGTGGATGCCTTCCTGTTTTCCACGCTCGTCGTGTAGATGGAGTTCCTTCCGTGGTCCATCTTGGGTAGCTTGGACATACCCAGAGAAAAGAAGGGATCAGAAATGGTATTTAATCAGTCACAAAGGAGGCAGATAATGAACCATTCAGAGGAAGTTATAAAAATTCTAGGGGAGTGTTGGCTTTAGAGGAAAATAGATAAGTAGGGGAGGAGGAAAATGGGAGGGAGTTGGGTGCCATCCAAAAGATTGGAAACATTCATATCGTCCAGGTTGGAGGTCTCGTCGTCCTTCTCGCGACTGTAAGCGGCCCAGGCTTCGGTTTTGAGAAGGATGAGGGCGGCGCGGTTTTTGAGGATTTGGTCTTCGAGGGTTTTGGCTTCTTTCATGAGATGGGTGTAGTTTTTGAATTTGTTGTGCCAGGGGATGTCCTTATGTAATTCTAGTGTTTTGGTGTAATCGACGCAGATGTTTTCGTTATTTTTCTCGTCTTCTACACTGGCATTTGTGTGACTTCCTTTAGTCCCGTCACAGGTGGTAATGTTAACGTTAACGTTATCCTTACTTCTCCCACTGTGTCCAAAAATCTTTTTACCGTGTTTTTTCACCCTCTCGGCCCCCTTCCCAATCATCCCCACATACTCCTCCAGCAGGTCGGACATGCCCTTTTTCAAATACTTTTCTTTGGTCTTGCTGCACTCACCCATGATTTTCTCGATAGAGTCAGCCAGGGACAGGGGGTCTTTGCTGCTTGACTCGTATTTCATTTGGGTCCATTTGCCGCAGCATTTGCAACAATCTTTGTCACAGCAATTGTTTGTGTGGCAGCAATTGCCCCCGCAGCACTTATTTTTTTTGCAGCAGTCGTTATTGCCATTTGTTGGCGAAATCAGGGAACCCGAGCAAGGCGAATGAGCACCACCCACATCACCATCTCCCACGCACACACAAAAAAATCGTTAAAAAGGGTTTTGCCGGTTTCTTTTTCATTCCCACAACTCTGCGCCGCACTTTTGTCGTCAACAAAAATACTATTCGTGTTGCTTCTCATATCCATGATATCCACATCGTTCAAATTCAACTTCTTCACTTGCTCTCCGTATAGCCCTTGAAGCACCGACAGTCTGGCGTCATCCTTTTCTTGGTTGATCTTCTTCGCAAGCTCTCGGTTTTCCTGAATTTTTCTCTCCGCCTCCTTAATCAGCTGACCAATTTCACGGTGCGCATCTCGCCGATTTTTCGGGTCTCTTGGCGGTGGATGCTCCACAAAAAAATCTTTCGTCATCCAGAGCGTTTTTCGGAATTCGTCCATGTTATCCGTGGTGGCATTGTAAAAAACCTCCATTTCTTTCACAATTTCTCGATCCACATGTTCGTCATACACGTAATCGTTCGTATCCATAATCAACCGGTCTGCTTCCTCCAGGATGCGGCAAAACAACTTAAACTCAGGTTCGCTGGAACGGCTGGACACCATACCCACATAGAACATCAGCACCACCAGCAGGAACTTCCTTACCATTATCATACCCTATCTCTTTTCTATCAAAAAATAATCCATCATGGAAGAGTAAGCGGCACCACACCATCATGACCAACCACAGCTCACCCACCAAAATTTACCTTCCCACCCTTATCCTCCCCAAAACATTTCCCCCTTACTTATTCACCTAAGAAAAATCATACATCCCAAATTGCTTGTCCTCAGGGAAATAATTTTGGTAGGGAAGGAATAACGATCGAGAGGAACTGGGAAAGCCATAAACCCTTCCCTCCACTCACTTACTGTACCACTCCCCTCCTCCACTAAACTCCTCTCGCATAACACATAACCACGCTCTCTCCCATTGATAACCTCAGAAAGAGTCATTTTCACCAATCATCGGGATTCACAAAAAAGTATCTCCCCTGTGAGACCTTTTTCTCGATGGCCCGCATTCGCTAGGGAAAGGGTGTGAAGAATTTTTTGTATAGCGTCCCACGGTGTTTTAGTGCAGCCCTCCCCGAAATAAGATCACCACGAGTAATGCAAACGCGACAACTATGAGGGCAAAGCGACAAAGTTCCACATTCCACCATGGGTGAACCATAAGCGGGGCATAACTTCCACTTCCTTGTTGGGGTTTCTTAACAAAAAGAAAAGAAGTGAGAAGAAAATGGGATCTGGAGAGGATGATTGGTAGATGAATAGCCAGCATGGATGTTAACCGTTTTAGGAAATGAAGATGAGATGGTGGTGGGCACGGGTGATCGTTTCATCTCACCCTTCTTATTTTCCTCTCAGAGGACACATGAGAATTGCCATCCTGTTTATCTCCTGGATTACCCTCCCGAAAATAAAATATAAAGAGAGAATGCATTTCTAGCTGTACATTAATTTTACGCCAGCATATTCGTTTGAAAAAAATTGATCATGGAAATAATTTGCATGTTTTAATACCCACGGAATTGTTGGGGAGAAACTGGAATCTGAACGAGATACCCCACGGTGGTATACGGGACCTGGATGAACGAAGCTGCCGTGTTAACCAAAACGACACCCTGGTAGGGCTGGTATTGAGGTACAGATGGTGGCCTCCGACACCTTCTCCATATCTCCTCGTCGATGGCTTCCAGGGGCGTTTCATCCATATCGATGTAAATTTTCCACGAATCCCAGTGCCACTTCCCCCATGTTTCAGTGGGGCCCAAAGTGTTTTACGAGTGGACGGGCAGACATTCTAAATTTCCACAAGAGATAGGGAAGGTACTGCCACAAACTGTCACACACATTGGATTCGGGTATGCAATGTCGGGGGTTTCTTACAAAATCACCCAAAGTGAAACGAATGAGGTCTATCGTGAGGCCGGCTAACACGGGTCTCAGAAACCAGTACAGGTTGACTCTATCCGGGGATGTGACACCTTCCAACAATACTTCCGCGACATCTCGTTCCATGCTCCAGGGAATGGTCCTTGGGAGGTGATGGTATACAATGACATGTGAATCTGGATTACAGCTTTCCCTAAAGGGAGGGGGGAATAAGTGATGATAAAGAGACAGCAATGAGTAGGCAAGCTTTTCTTATGGGTTAGAAATTCTGTTGCATCATGATGTAGTTGGTTATGTTATTGGAGTGTTATTGCTTTTCTCTACTTTTTCTTATTGTAAGAGCAGCGCCCATGCCAGGAGGCTGTGACCCATGTTCCGCGTGGCACTGTCCGTTTTCTCGTTTTCGTCTGGGTTTGGATGTTGTGCCAGTGGGGAATCATCCGTGTCGACCTCTTCTAGTTGTGTATTTGCCTTCACTTTCTCATACAACTCTCGGGCGCGATTGAGGAGTGTGGTGAGCTGGTGTTGCCATGAGGCTTTTCGGTGTTGAGTTTGTCGACGAGTTGGAGCCTTCTTTGACTTCTTTAGCCATGCAATGTTTTCTTCCAGGTGGTGGTTGCCGTAGAAGACGCATATTCCGCTGGGGTACGAGTACCTTGGGGGAAATGTTTTTTTCCCGTTGCAGTTAAAGTTGGCGTCTCTGCTTGCACTTACGCAGTTCCAAGCATACCGTGTGTGAAACGGTTGTTGATTCTTTGACTTTAACAATCCCACCCGCTTTAACTTTTTCCAGAAAATCATTGTAAGAGAATATCCGTCTTGTGTTGATGTCACGCCCTGTGTGGCAAACTTTTCGCATCCTTTTTTAACTTCATTCCACATGGTATTTGGGGAGACTACGTTTGTTCCCCATCCTGCGCTATCACCACTGCCAACATCACCCCGCACACCTTGTTTGCCCCCTCTTCATCCCTGTTATATTGTGCACAAAGACAGAAAAAATCCACAACGAGATTCTTACCGACACTAGTACCTTGTTTTTCCTTGCTCCCACAGGCATTTGGGCGACTGGGTTCTACTCCCCTTAACGCCCCCAGGGATAGATCCCCTTCTTTTCCCATGCTCACCAAAGATAACTTGGTTGAATGCTTCTCGCCCTTTCCACTTCTCCCTCTGGATTGACCCTTTTAATTTCCTCCAAAAGTTTGTGTGCATCTCGAGTAACACCAACGAGTTGTGTTTGAGCGGACTTTGTCTCTTCGCTTTGGGGTTGGCTCTTTCTTTCCAGTTGGCTGCAGCACTGAGAGCGTTGATATCATCGACCATTTTCTGATACTCCTTCGTGTCCACAGGCTTGATCGGAGGATGTTGGGCCACATTATAGATACGGCAGAGAAGTGAAAAGTATTCACGATTGTCCTTTTCATTAACGGATACTTCGCCATTAGCCATCACTCTCCCCTCTCTCACCCAGCCTCCCATGAACATCACCACCACCATCACCATCCAATTTTCATCATCTTATCCTTTAACTCTTCACCAAAAATAACAAGAACAACAGGATAGCAGAGTAGTTCATTCCTACCCAATTTTATTACACACAAAAAAACCTATAGGAAAACAAATTCTTATAGAAAGGTTTCTCTATAGGGAAGGTCCAGGCTCTGGACGTGAGGCATGGGAAGGGGCCCGGGGTATCCAATCGGGTACGGCGCTTCCAGGAACCACGGGTTTGCGGTGGCATTTTACAGACTGCCCATACCATCCCCTCCATCACATCATGGTCCGTCTCATCCAGCTTGAGAAACTCCCGCCACACCTCCCATTCCCGTGGCCCCCAACCTTCCACCTCCGCATAATAGGTCAACTTCAGGCCAGCACTCGAATTGCCATAACAAGCGGGGAAACTCTTGCCATACTTTTTCTCTTCCCTCGGGGTTTCCCACGCATCGCACGGGTTCCGGCGAAATCAGTGATACTGTACCGAGAAGTGTACCGAGGCATCCATGGATAGGCGGGCTGAAGAAAGGGTACAGGCTGATTTTTTTTGGGTCTCCAAGGTTTTTTAACAGTACTTCCACCACATCTTTTTCCATGCTCCACTGGGTGTTATCTTTGGCCATGCCTTCAGGGGATGGCGAGGAGGGTTTGCCGGACATCTTGACTTCTGGTTGAGAGGAAAGGGATGGGTAGGGGAATTGTTTTGGGAAGGATACTCAACATAGTAGAAAAAGGGGGATGTGGTATGCTGATACTACTAAGGCTATTCACAAATCACTGAAGCTCACAAGCAAACCTTATACCATTCCTTTCCTTATATCTACTGGTTGTCTTTCTTCTTGAGGATCCCTTTGTTGGATTTTCTTGGAACGCTTGGACAAAGGCGTTGGCTAAGATAGTGCGCGTTATCGGCTGGAGGTCCACGGCTTCCCTGTAGCTCGACCAGTCTTTCAGCAAAACCACCTTGGCCTCGTGCAGTTTGTCCAGGTCACGTTGGAGGTGCTTCTGCATGAGGGCGCGCTTGAGGTTCAGGCCGAGTTGGATATACTCCCGTTTGGCTGGATCGTGGATAAACTTCTCCGGACTTTCAAGATACTGCTTCATGGTCACGGACGGGTGGCGGTGCATGCCGTACGGCCTGCCGTAGTAAATACTGAAGAAGTTCCACGCATTCATTGCACCCCAGTCGTCCCGGGCCCTCTCCAGGATAGACTCCACCGTACTGTCCATGCTCCACTCCATTCCTCCCTGTGAGTTTAAGGTATCGTTTTCCATCTTCAAACCTTATTAAGCCTTGCAACTAGAAAGGAAAAACAAAATAGAGTTAGGGAAGAAAATCGTATCCAGGGGTGCCAAGTTTTCAGGGAGCTCATGTGGGAAACGTGAGGGACGGTGTGGTTTTTCTTATGGTGTTATGGCTGGAGGAGGAGCAGGGCTCTTCTTCCACCCAGCGGCTCTGGACCATCGAAAGGAGTAGTCCACAAGAAAGGCACCACACACCGCAACCTGTGTGCGGCTTTTCTAAATGAAACAGAAATCAGAAGTAAAATGAGGTACACATATAATACCTAAAAAGCACCACACGCTCCCAAGCAACATGGAAAGAGGAAAAGATAAAAGTTATAATGTTTATGAACCCGTCATTCTTGGGATGCTGAGGAGCCAGCAGTACCGGTACTGGGACCAGATAGTACATTGGCAAAGTCACTTGGAGGACGGGCGGCGTGGTCTGTATAAAAAGAAGGTTCCCCTCTAACGGTCGGTATGGGGGCGCTGCTGGCGGCCTCCGACACCAACGCCAGACATCCTCGTCGATGCTTCCAGGGGCGTTTCATCCATGTCGATGTAAATTTTCCACGAATCCCAGTGCCACTGCTTCCAAGTCTGAATGGGCCCAAAATGTCGTACAAGCGGAGTGGCCCATTTTCTAAATTTCCACAACAGATAGGGAAGGTACTGCCATAAACTGTCGCACACATTCGGCTATGCAGTGTCGGGGTTTCTTAGATAATCACGGAGGGTGAAACAAACGAGGTCTATCGTGAGGCCGGCTATAACGGGTCTCAGAAACCAGTACAGATTGATTGTATCGGGGGATGTGATGCCATCTAGCAGCACTTCCGCGACATCTCGTTCCATGCTCCAGGGTCTTTGTCTGGGTGTATTGAATATATGAGTTTGCATTGTCAATCTGTATTACCGCTTTCTCTAAAGGGATATGGAAAGTGCGTGGAAAAGAAGATAATGTGGAGGGAGAATTACTTATGGAAAGAAATGTTGTGTTTTGTGGGAAATGTTTATTAGGTGAAAAAGGAAGCAATTAGAATCTATGAACATGGAAGAGTTATTGGTGCGCTGCTCCTGGGATACTCGAAACAGGGCCTAGTATGGTTTCACTCCGTGTGGCTCCCATGCTGTTGTTGGTGTGTCGTGCTTTGTTGGTTTCACGGACGGCGTGGTGGTTTGCTATAGGATCGAAGCCAGGAGGGATGCTCGGAAAAGTGCTCTTCCCCGTGCGCCACTGTCGGTACCGAAAAGAATTTCTTCCATAGCCTTGAGAAGGGCTTCCGTGCCTTTACGATGGTTTTTCTCACGGTCCAGGCGACTGGCTTCATGCATCACACCACCGAGAAGCTCCCGCGCTTTCTTCTCCGGGTCCTCGGATTGGAGCACGGACCGGGCCACATACTGTATCGCTAAAGTCTGCAGATCCCCTTCGCCCCCACGCTCCTCTTCAAATACCATTCGCCGCATCGCCTTCTGAATGGCCTCTGTGGTTGGGTGAGGACCGTTCGGCGCGTCGAGGGTGAGGGCCCCGTGCAGCACACCGCGAAGAAACGCGCGTGCGGTCTCCACGGGATCCCGGGACACACGAATCGCGACGCCACCACCAGTTCCACCTCGACCTCGGCGGGGCCTGTGGTCAACCACTTCATCGCCTCTCCAGAACCTTCCCTATTTCTCCCTCAATGAAAAAGCTAAAAAAAGGGAAGGTGGGTTAGGGTTGAAGTATGGGTTGGAAGATTCATGGACTGGAAAGGGATATGGACTGCTAAGTTGATAGGCACTTCCGACTCCCGTCCCTCACTCACTGTACCACTGTACCCATTTTGCTACTATCGTTAAACAAGGTTCCCTCTCACATTATCTTTCCTTTTAACCCTTATCAAAGAAAAAACAGGATAACAATTTATTCCACCCAATTATAATTACACACATAAAATTTTAAGGGAACAAATTTCAGAAAACCATATCTCTATAAAGAGGGACCAGGCTCTTGGAGGTGCGGCATGGGAAGGGCCCGGGGTATCCAATCGGGTACGGCGCTTCCAGGAACCCACGGGTTTGCGGTGGCATGCGACAGCTTCTCCATAAGACCCCTCCATCATATCATGGTCGATCCCATGAATCTTGAGAACCTGTCTTACTTTTGCCTTCCATTGGCCTCTCCCACGCATCGCCATGGGTCCAGAAAACTGTACAAGTGGATGCCTTCCTGTTTTCCACGCTCGTCGTGTAGATGGAGTTCCTTCCGTGGTCCATCTTGGGTAGCTTGGACATACCCAGAGAAAAGAAGGGATCAGAAATGGTATTTAATCAGTCACAAAGGAGGCAGATAATGAACCATTCAGAGGAAGTTATAAAAATTCTAGGGAGTGTTGGCTTTAGAGGAAAATAGATAAGTAGGGGAGGAGGGAAAATGGGAGGGAGTTGGGTGCCATCCAAAAGATTGGAAACATTCATATCGTCCAGGTTGGAGGTCTCGTCGTCCTTCTCGCGACTGTAAGCGGCCCAGGCTTCGGTTTTGAGAAGGATGAGGGCGCGGTTTTTGAGGATTTGGTCTTCGAGGGTTTTGGCTTCTTTCATGAGATGGGTGTAGTTTTTGAATTTGTTGTGCCAGGGGATGTCCTTATGTAATTCTAGTGTTTTGGTGTAATCGACGCAGATGTTTTCGTTATTTTTCTCGTCTTCTACACTGGCATTTGTGTGACTTCCTTTAGTCCCGTCACAGGTGGTAATGTTAACGTTAACGTTATCCTTCTTCTCCCACTGTGTCCAAAAATCTTTTTACCGTGTTTTTTCACCCTCTCGGCCCCCTTCCCAATCATCCCCACATACTCCTCCAGCAGGTCGGACATGCCCTTTTTCAAATACTTTTCTTTGGTCTTGCTGCACTCACCCATGATTTTCTCTCGATAGAGTCAGCCAGGGACAGGGGGTCTTTGCTGCTTGACTCGTATTTCATTTGGGTCCATTTGCCGCAGCATTTGCAACAATCTTTGTCACAGCAATTGTTTGTGTGGCAGCAATTGCCCCGCAGCACTTATTTTTTTGCAGCAGTCGTTATTGCCATTTGTTGGCGAAATCAGGGAACCCGAGCAAGGCGAATGAGCACCACCCACATCACCATCTCCCACGCACACACAAAAAAAAATCGTTAAAAAAGGGTTTTGCCGGTTTCTTTTTCATTCCCACAACTCTGCGCCGCACTTTTGTCGTCAACAAAAATACTATTCGTGTTGCTTCTCATATCCATGATATCCACATCGTTCAAATTCAACTTCTTCACTTGCTCTCCGTATAGCCCTTGAAGCACCGACAGTCTGGCGTCATCCTTTTCTTGGTTGATCTTCTTCGCAAGCTCTCGGTTTTCCTGAATTTTTCTCTCCGCCTCCTTAATCAGCTGACCAATTTCACGGTGCGCATCTCGCCGATTTTTCGGGTCTCTTGGCGGTGGATGCTCCACAAAAAATCTTTCGTCATCCAGAGCGTTTTTCGGAATTCGTCCATGTTATCCGTGGTGGCATTGTAAAAAACCTCCATTTCTTTCACAATTTCTCGATCCACATGTTCGTCATACACGTAATCGTTCGTATCCATAATCAACCGGTCTGCTTC
>NHOR01000241.1:0-47815 GCA_002287245.1 Trypanosoma congolense | reverse complement strand
TATTTTCCTCTCAGAGGACACATGAGAATTGCCATCCTGTTTATCTCCTGGATTACCCTCCCGAAAATAAAAATATAAAGAGAGAATGCATTTCTAGCTGTACATTAATTTTACGCCAGCATATTCGTTTGAAAAAAATTGATCATGGAAATAATTTGCATGTTTTAATACCCACGGAATTGTTGGGGAGAAACTGGAATCTGAACGAGATACCCCACGGTGGTATACGGGACCTGGATGAACGAAGCTGCCGTGTTAACCAAAACGACACCCTGGTAGGGCTGGTATTGAGGTACAGATGGTGGCCTCCGACACCTTCTCCATATCTCCTCGTCGATGGCTTCCAGGGGCGTTTCATCCATATCGATGTAAATTTTCCACGAATCCAGTGCCACTTCCCCCATGTTTCAGTGGGCCCAAAGTGTTTTACGAGTGGACGGGCAGACATTCTAAATTCCACAAGAGATAGGGAAGTACTGCCACAAACTGTCACACACATTGGATTCGGGTATGCAATGTCGGGGGTTTCTTACAAAATCACCCAAAGTGAAACGAATGAGGTCTATCGTGAGCCGGCTAACACGGGTCTCAGAAACCAGTACAGGTTGACTCTATCCGGGGATGTGACACCTTCCAACAATACTTCCGCGACATCTCGTTCCATGCTCCAGGGAATGGTCCTTGGGAGGTGATGGTATACAATGACATGTGAATCTGGATTACAGCTTTCCCTAAAGGGAGGGGGAATAAGTGATGATAAAGAAGACAGCAATGAGTAGGCAAGCTTTTCTTATGGGTTAGAAATTCTGTTGCATCATGATGTAGTTGTTATGTTATTGGAGTGTTATTGCTTTTCTCTACTTTTTCTTATTGTAAGAGCAGCGCCCATGCCAGGAGGCTGTGACCATGTTCCGCGTGGCACTGTCCGTTTTCTCGTTTTCGTCTGGGTTTGGATGTTGTGCCAGTGGGGAATCATCCGTGTCGACCTCTTCTAGTGTGTATTTGCCTTCACTTTCTCATACAACTCTCGGGCGCGATTGAGGAGTGTGGTGAGCTGGTGTTGCCATGAGGCTGTTTCGGTGTTGAGTTTGTCGACGAGTTGGAGGCCTTCTTTGAACTTCTTTAGCCATGCAATGTTTTCTTCCAGGTGGTGGTTGCCGTAGAAGACGCATATTCCGCTGGGGTACGAGTACCTTGGGGAAATGTTTTTTTCCCGTTGCAGTTAAAGTTGGCGTCTCTGCTTGCACTTACAGCAGTTCCAAGCATACCGTGTGTTGAAACGGTTGTTGATTCTTTGACTTTAAACAATCCCACCCGCTTTAAACTTTTTCCAGAAAATCATTGTAAAGAGAATATCCGTCTTGTGTTGATGTCACGCCCTGTGTGGCAAACTTTTCGCATCCTTTTTTAACTTCATTCCACATGGTATTTGGGGAGACTACGTTTGTTCCCCATCCTGCGCTATCACCACTGCCAACACTCACCCCGCACACCTTGTTGCCCCCTCTTCATCCCTGTTATATTGTGCACAAAGACAGAAAAAATCCACAACGAGATTCTTACCGACACTAGTACCTTGTTTTTCCTTGCTCCCACAGGCATTTGGGCGACTGGGTTCTACTCCCCTTAACGCCCCCAGGGATAGATCCCCTTCTTTTCCATGCTCACCAAAGATAACTTGGTTGAATGCATTCCTCGCCCTTTCCACTTCTCCCTCTGGATTGACCCTTTTAATTTCCTCCAAAAGTTTGTGTGCATCTCGAGTAACACCAACGAGTTGTGTTTGAGCGGACTTTGTCTCTTCGCTTTGGGTTTGGCTCTTTCTTTCCAGTTGGCTGCAGCACTGGAGAGCGTGATATCATCGACCATTTTCTGATACTCCTTCGTGTCCACAGGCTTGATCGGAGGATGTTGGGCCACATTATAGATACGGCAGAGAAGTGAAAAGTATTCACGATTGTCCTTTTCATTAACGGATACTTCGCCATTAGCCATCACTCTCCCCTCTCTCACCCAGCCTCCCATGAACATCACCACCACCATCACCATCCAATATTTCATCATCTTATCCTTGTAACTCTTCACCAAAAATAAAAGAACAACAGGATAGCAGAGTAGTTCATTCCTACCCAATTTTATTACACACAAAAAAACCTATGAGGAAAACAAATTCTTATAGAAAGGTTTCTCTATAGGGAAGGTCCAGGCTCTTGGACGTGAGGCATGGGAAGGGCCCGGGGTATCCAATCGGGTACGGCGCTTCCAGGAACCCACGGTTTGCGGTGGCATTTTACAGACTGCCCATACCATCCCCTCCATCACATCATGGTCCGTCTCATCCAGCTTGAGAAACTCCCGCCACACCTCCCATTCCCGTGGCCCCCAACCTTCCACCGATCCTGCATAATAGGTCAACTTCAAGGCCAGCACTCGAATTGCCATAACAAGCGGGGAACTCTTGCCATACTTTTTCTCTTCCCTCGGGTTCCCACGCATCGCCACGGGTTCCGGGCGAAATCAGTGATACTGTACCGAGAAGTGTACCGAGGCATCCATGGATAGGCGGCTGAAGGAAAGGGTACAGGCTGATTTTCTTTGGGTCTCCAAGGTTTTTTAACAGTACTTCCACCACATCTTTTTCCATGCTCCACTGGGTGTTATCTTTGGCCATGCCTTCAGGGGATGGCGAGGAGGGTTTGCCGGACATCTTGACTTCTTCTGGTTGAGAGGAAAAGGGATGGGTAGGGAATTGTTTTGGGAAGGATACTCAACATAGTAGAAAAAGGGGGATGTGGTATGCTGATACTACTAAGGCTATTCACAAATCACTGAAGCTCACAAGCAAAACCTTATACCATTCCTTTCCTTATATCTACTGGTTGTCTTTCTTCTTGAGGATCCCCTTTGTTGGATTTTCTTGGAACGCTTGGACAAAGGCGTTGGCTAAGATAGTGCGCGTTATCGGCTGGAGGTCCACGGCTTCCCTGTAGCTCGACCAGTCTTTCAGCAAAACCACCTTGGCCTCGTGCAGTTTGTCCAGGTCACGTTGGAGGTGCTTCTGCATGAGGGCGCGCTTGAGGTTCAGGCCGAGTTGGATATACTCCCGTTTGGCTGGATCGTGGATAAACTTCTCCGGACTTTCAAGATACTGCTTCATGGTCACGGACGGGTGGCGGTGCATGCCGTACGGCCTGCCGTAGTAAATACTGAAGAAGTTCCACGCATTCATTGCACCCCAGTCGTCCCGGGCCCTCTCCAGGATAGACTCCACCGTACTGTCCATGCTCCACTCCATTCCTCCCTGTGAGTTTAAGGTATCGTTTCCATCTTCAAACCTTATTAAGCCTTGCAACTAGAAAGGAAAAACAAAATAGAGTTAGGGAAGAAAATCGTATCCAGGGGTGCCAAGTTTTCAGGGAGCTCATGTGGGAAACGTGAGGGACGGTGTGGTTTTTCTTATGGTGTTATGGCTGGAGGAGGAGCAGGGCTCTTCTTCCACCCAGCGGCTCTGGACCATCGAAAGGAGTAGTCCACAAGAAAGGCACCACACACACCGCAACCTGTGTGCGGCTTTTCTAAATGAAACAGAAATCAGAAGTAAAATGAGGTACACATATAATACCTAAAAAGCACCCACACGCTCCCCAAGCAACATGGAAAGAGGAAAAGATAAAAGTTATAATGTTTATGAACCCGGTCATTCTTGGGGATGCTGAGGAGCCAGCAGTACCGGTACTGGGACCAGATAGTACATTGGCAAAGTCACTTGGAGGACGGGCGGCGTGGTCTGTATAAAAAGAAGGTTCCCCTCTAACGGTCGGTATGGGGGCGCTGCTGGCGGCCTCCGACACCAACGCCAGACATCCTCGTCGATGGCTTCCAGGGGCGTTTCATCCATGTCGATGTAAATTTTCCACGAATCCCAGTGCCACTGCTTCCAAGTCTGAATGGGCCCAAAATGTCGTACAAGCGGAGTGGCCCATTTTCTAAATTTCCACAACAGATAGGGAAGGTACTGCCATAAACTGTCGCACACATTCGCTTCGGCTATGCAGTGTCGGGGTTTCTTAGATAATCACGGAGGGTGAAACAAACGAGGTCTATCGTGAGGCCGGCTATAACGGGTCTCAGAAACCAGTACAGATTGATTGTATCGGGGGATGTGATGCCATCTAGCAGCACTTCCGCGACATCTCGTTCCATGCTCCAGGGTCTTTGTCTGGGTGTATTGAATATATGAGTTTGCATTGTCAATCTGTATTACCGCTTTCTCTAAAGGGATATGGGAAAGTGCGTGGAAAAGAAGATAATGTGGAGGGAGAATTACTTATGGAAAGAAATGTTGTGTTTTGTGGGAAATGTTTATTAGGTGAAAAAGGAAGCAATTAGAATCTATGAACATGGAAGAGTTATTGGTGCGCTGCTCCTGGGATACTCGAAACAGGGCCTAGTATGGTTTCACTCCGTGTGGCTCCCATGCTGTTGTTGGTGTGTCGTGCTTTGTTGGTTTCACGGACGGCGTGGTGGTTTGCTATAGGATCGAAGCCAGGAGGGATGCTCGGGAAAAGTGCTCTTCCCCGTGCGCCACTGTCGGTACCGAAAAGAATTTCTTCCATAGCCTTGAGAAGGGCTTCCGTGCCTTTACGATGGTTTTTCTCACGGTCCAGGCGACTGGCTTCATGCATCACACCACCGAGAAGCTCCCGCGCTTTCTTCTCCGGGTCCTCGGATTGGAGCACGGACCGGGCCACATACTGTATCGCTAAAGTCTGCAGATCCCCTTCGCCCCCACGCTCCTCTTCAAATACCATTCGCCGCATCGCCTTCTGAATGGCCTCTGTGGTTGGGTGAGGACCGTTCGGCGCGTCGAGGGTGAGGGCCCCGTGCAGCACACCGCGAAGAAACGCGCGTGCGGTCTCCACGGGATCCCGGGACACACGAATCGCCGACGCCACCACCAGTTCCACCTCGACCTCGGCGGGGCCTGTGGTCAACCACTCATCGCCTCTCCCAGAACCTTCCCTATTTCTCCCTCAATGAAAAAGCTAAAAAAAGGGAAGGTGGGTTAGGGTTGAAGTATGGGTTGGAAGATTCATGGACTGGAAAGGGATATGGACTGCTAAGTTGATAGGCACTTCCGACTCCCGTCCCTCACTCACTGTACCACTGTACCCCATTTTGCTACTATCGTTAAACAAGGTTCCCTCTCACATTATCTTTCCTTTTAACCCTTATCAAAGAAAAAACAGGATAACAATTTATTCCACCCAATTATAATTACACACATAAAATTTTAAGGGAACAAATTTCAGAAAACCATATCTCTATAAAGAGGGACCAGGCTCTTGGAGGTGCGGCATGGGAAGGGGCCCGGGGTATCCAATCGGGTACGGCGCTTCCAGGAACCCACGGGTTTGCGGTGGCATGCGACAGCTTCTCCATAAGACCCCTCCATCATATCATGGTCGATCCCATGAATCTTGAGAACCTGTCTTACTTTTGCCCTTCCATTGGCCTCTCCCACGCATCGCCATGGGTCCAGAAAACTGTACAAGTGGATGCCTTCCTGTTTTCCACGCTCGTCGTGTAGATGGAGTTCCTTCCGTGGTCCATCTTGGGTAGCTTGGACATACCCAGAGAAAAGAAGGGATCAGAAATGGTATTTAATCAGTCACAAAGGAGGCAGATAATGAACCATTCAGAGGAAGTTATAAAAATTCTAGGGGAGTGTTGGCTTTAGAGGAAAATAGATAAGTAGGGGAGGAGGAAAATGGGAGGGAGTTGGGTGCCATCCAAAAGATTGGAAACATTCATATCGTCCAGGTTGGAGGTCTCGTCGTCCTTCTCGCGACTGTAAGCGGCCCAGGCTTCGGTTTTGAGAAGGATGAGGGCGGCGCGGTTTTTGAGGATTTGGTCTTCGAGGGTTTTGGCTTCTTTCATGAGATGGGTGTAGTTTTTGAATTTGTTGT
Organism: Trypanosoma congolense; assembly: GCA_002287245.1. Lineage (NCBI taxonomy): Eukaryota > Euglenozoa > Kinetoplastea > Trypanosomatida > Trypanosomatidae > Trypanosoma > Trypanosoma congolense. Next base: position 41,846 of record NHOR01000241.1, on the reverse strand, counting down.
GCCAGGGGATGTCCTTATGTAATTCTAGTGTTTTGGTGTAATCGACGCAGATGTTTTCGTTATTTTTCTCGTCTTCTACACTGGCATTTGTGTGACTTCCTTTAGTCCCGTCACAGGTGGTAATGTTAACGTTAACGTTATCCTTACTTCTCCCACTGTGTCCAAAAATCTTTTTACCGTGTTTTTTCACCCTCTCGGCCCCCTTCCCAATCATCCCCACATACTCCTCCAGCAGGTCGGACATGCCCTTTTTCAAATACTTTTCTTTGGTCTTGCTGCACTCACCCATGATTTTCTCGATAGAGTCAGCCAGGGACAGGGGGTCTTTGCTGCTTGACTCGTATTTCATTTGGGTCCATTTGCCGCAGCATTTGCAACAATCTTTGTCACAGCAATTGTTTGTGTGGCAGCAATTGCCCCCGCAGCACTTATTTTTTTTGCAGCAGTCGTTATTGCCATTTGTTGGCGAAATCAGGGAACCCGAGCAAGGCGAATGAGCACCACCCACATCACCATCTCCCACGCACACACAAAAAAAATCGTTAAAAAGGGTTTTGCCGGTTTCTTTTTCATTCCCACAACTCTGCGCCGCACTTTTGTCGTCAACAAAAATACTATTCGTGTTGCTTCTCATATCCATGATATCCACATCGTTCAAATTCAACTTCTTCACTTGCTCTCCGTATAGCCCTTGAAGCACCGACAGTCTGGCGTCATCCTTTTCTTGGTTGATCTTCTTCGCAAGCTCTCGGTTTTCCTGAATTTTTCTCTCCGCCTCCTTAATCAGCTGACCAATTTCACGGTGCGCATCTCGCCGATTTTTCGGGTCTCTTGGCGGTGGATGCTCCACAAAAAAATCTTTCGTCATCCAGAGCGTTTTTCGGAATTCGTCCATGTTATCCGTGGTGGCATTGTAAAAAACCTCCATTTCTTTCACAATTTCTCGATCCACATGTTCGTCATACACGTAATCGTTCGTATCCATAATCAACCGGTCTGCTTCCTCCAGGATGCGGCAAAACAACTTAAACTCAGGTTCGCTGGAACGGCTGGACACCATACCCACATAGAACATCAGCACCACCAGCAGGAACTTCCTTACCATTATCATACCCTATCTCTTTTCTATCAAAAAATAATCCATCATGGAAGAGTAAGCGGCACCACACCATCATGACCAACCACAGCTCACCCACCAAAATTTACCTTCCCACCCCTTATCCTCCCCAAAACATTTCCCCCTTACTTATTCACCTAAGAAAAATCATACATCCCAAATTGCTTGTCCTCAGGGAAATAATTTTGGTAGGGAAGGAATAACGATCGAGAGGAACTGGGAAAGCCATAAACCCTTCCCTCCACTCACTTACTGTACCACTCCCCTCCTCCACTAAACTCCTCTCGCATAACACATAACCACGCTCTCTCCCATTGATAACCTCAGAAAGAGTCATTTTCACCAATCATCGGGATTCACAAAAAAGTATCTCCCCTGTGAGACCTTTTTCTCGATGGCCCGCATTCGCTAGGGAAAGGGTGTGAAGAATTTTTTGTATAGCGTCCCACGGTGTTTTAGTGCAGCCCTCCCCGAAATAAGATCACCACGAGTAATGCAAACGCGACAACTATGAGGGCAAAGCGACAAAGTTCCACATTCCACCATGGGTGAACCATAAGCGGGGCATAACTTCCACTTCCTTGTTGGGGTTTCTTAACAAAAAGAAAAGAAGTGAGAAGAAAATGGGATCTGGAGAGGATGATTGGTAGATGAATAGCCAGCATGGATGTTAACCGTTTTAGGAAATGAAGATGAGATGGTGGTGGGCACGGGTGATCGTTTCATCTCACCCTTCTTATTTTCCTCTCAGAGGACACATGAGAATTGCCATCCTGTTTATCTCCTGGATTACCCTCCCGAAAATAAAATATAAAGAGAGAATGCATTTCTAGCTGTACATTAATTTTACGCCAGCATATTCGTTTGAAAAAAATTGATCATGGAAATAATTTGCATGTTTTAATACCCACGGAATTGTTGGGGAGAAACTGGAATCTGAACGAGATACCCCACGGTGGTATACGGGACCTGGATGAACGAAGCTGCCGTGTTAACCAAAACGACACCCTGGTAGGGCTGGTATTGAGGTACAGATGGTGGCCTCCGACACCTTCTCCATATCTCCTCGTCGATGGCTTCCAGGGGCGTTTCATCCATATCGATGTAAATTTTCCACGAATCCCAGTGCCACTTCCCCCATGTTTCAGTGGGCCCAAAGTGTTTTACGAGTGGACGGGCAGACATTCTAAATTTCCACAAGAGATAGGGAAGGTACTGCCACAAACTGTCACACACATTGGATTCGGGTATGCAATGTCGGGGGTTTCTTACAAAATCACCCAAAGTGAAACGAATGAGGTCTATCGTGAGGCCGGCTAACACGGGTCTCAGAAACCAGTACAGGTTGACTCTATCCGGGGATGTGACACCTTCCAACAATACTTCCGCGACATCTCGTTCCATGCTCCAGGGAATGGTCCTTGGGGAGGTGATGGTATACAATGACATGTGAATCTGGATTACAGCTTTCCCTAAAGGGAGGGGGGAATAAGTGATGATAAAGAAGACAGCAATGAGTAGGCAAGCTTTTCTTATGGGTTAGAAATTCTGTTGCATCATGATGTAGTTGGTTATGTTATTGGAGTGTTATTGCTTTTCTCTACTTTTTCTTATTGTAAGAGCAGCGCCCATGCCAGGAGGCTGTGACCCATGTTCCGCGTGGCACTGTCCGTTTTCTCGTTTTCGTCTGGGTTTGGATGTTGTGCCAGTGGGGAATCATCCGTGTCGACCTCTTCTAGTTGTGTATTTGCCTTCACTTTCTCATACAACTCTCGGGCGCGATTGAGGAGTGTGGTGAGCTGGTGTTGCCATGAGGCTGTTTCGGTGTTGAGTTTGTCGACGAGTTGGAGGCCTTCTTTGAACTTCTTTAGCCATGCAATGTTTTCTTCCAGGTGGTGGTTGCCGTAGAAGACGCATATTCCGCTGGGGTACGAGTACCTTGGGGGAAATGTTTTTTTCCCGTTGCAGTTAAAGTTGGCGTCTCTGCTTGCACTTACAGCAGTTCCTAGCATACCGTGTGTTGAAACGGTTGTTGATTCTTTGACTTTAACAATCCCACCCGCTTTAACTTTTTCCAGAAAATCATTGTAAAGAGAATATCCGTCTTGTGTTGATGTCACGCCCTGTGTGGCAAACTTTTCGCATCCTTTTTTAACTTCATTCCACATGGTATTTGGGGAGACTACGTTTGTTCCCCATCCTGCGCTATCACCACTGCCAACACTCACCCCGCACACCTTGTTTGCCCCCTCTTCATCCCTGTTATATTGTGCACAAAGACAGAAAAAATCCACAACGAGATTCTTACCGACACTAGTACCTTGTTTTTCCTTGCTCCCACAGGCATTTGGGCGACTGGGTTCTACTCCCCTTAACGCCCCCAGGGATAGATCCCCTTCTTTTCCATGCTCACCAAAGATAACTTGGTTGAATGCATTCCTCGCCCTTTCCACTTCTCCCTCTGGATTGACCCTTTTAATTTCCTCCAAAAGTTTGTGTGCATCTCGAGTAACACCAACGAGTTGTGTTTGAGCGGACTTTGTCTCTTCGCTTTGGGTGTTGGCTCTTTCTTTCCAGTTGGCTGCAGCACTGAGAGCGTTGATATCATCGACCATTTTCTGATACTCCTTCGTGTCCACAGGCTTGATCGGAGGATGTTGGGCCACATTATAGATACGGCAGAGAAGTGAAAAGTATTCACGATTGTCCTTTTCATTAACGGATACTTCGCCATTAGCCATCACTCTCCCCTCTCTCACCCAGCCTCCCATGAACATCACCACCACCAAACACACGATCAAATGTTTCATCATCTTTTCCTTCTAACACCCCACCAAGAAATAACAAGAAACAACAGGATGTTAGTTTCATTCCCCTCCCAATTATCATCACACACAAAACATAGTAAAGAAAAACAATTAACAGGAAAAGTTCTCTATAAGGAGGTACCAGGCTCCTGGACGTGCGGCATGGGAAGGGGCCCGGGGTATCCAATCGGGTACGGCGCTTCCAGGAACCCACGGGTTTGCGGTGGCATTTTACAGACTGCCCATACCATCCCCTCCATCACATCATGGTCCGTCTCATCCAGCTTGAGAAACTCCCGCCACACCTCCCATTCCCGTGGCCCCCAACCTTCCACCGATCCTGCATAATAGGTCAACTTCAAGGCCAGCACTCGGAATTGCCATAACAAGCGGGGGAACTCTTGCCATACTTTTTCTCTTCCCTCGGGGTTTCCCACGCATCGCCACGGGTTCCGGGCGAAATCAGTGATACTGTACCGAGAAGTGTACCGAGGCATCCATGGATAGGCGGGCTGAAGGAAAGGGTACAGGCTGATTTTCTTTGGGTCTCCAAGGTTTTTTAACAGTACTTCCACCACATCTTTTTCCATGCTCCACTGGGTGTTATCTTTGGCCATGCCTTCAGGGGATGGCGAGGAGGGTTTGCCGGACATCTTGACTTCTTCTGGTTGAGAGGAAAAGGGATGGGTAGGGGAATTGTTTTGGGAAGGATACTCAACATAGTAGAAAAAGGGGGATGTGGTATGCTGATACTACTAAGGCTATTCACAAATCACTGAAGCTCACAAGCAAACCTTATACCATTCCTTTCCTTATATCTACTGGTTGTCTTTCTTCTTGAGGATCCCCTTTGTTGGATTTTCTTGGAACGCTTGGACAAAGGCGTTGGCTAAGATAGTGCGCGTTATCGGCTGGAGGTCCACGGCTTCCCTGTAGCTCGACCAGTCTTTCAGCAAAACCACCTTGGCCTCGTGCAGTTTGTCCAGGTCACGTTGGAGGTGCTTCTGCATGAGGGCGCGCTTGAGGTTCAGGCCGAGTTGGATATACTCCCGTTTGGCTGGATCGTGGATAAACTTCTCCGGACTTTCAAGATACTGCTTCATGGTCACGGACGGGTGGCGGTGCATGCCGTACGGCCTGCCGTAGTAAATACTGAAGAAGTTCCACGCATTCATTGCACCCCAGTCGTCCCGGGCCCTCTCCAGGATAGACTCCACCGTACTGTCCATGCTCCACTCCATTCCTCCCTGTGAGTTTAAGGTATCGTTTTCCATCTTCAAACCTTATTAAGCCTTGCAACTAGAAAGGAAAAACAAAATAGAGTTAGGGAAGAAAATCGTATCCAGGGGTGCCAAGTTTTCAGGGAGCTCATGTGGGAAACGTGAGGGACGGTGTGGTTTTTCTTATGGTGTTATGGCTGGAGGAGGAGCAGGGCTCTTCTTCCACCCAGCGGCTCTGGACCATCGAAAGGAGTAGTCCACAAGAAAGGCACCACACACACCGCAACCTGTGTGCGGCTTTTCTAAATGAAACAGAAATCAGAAGTAAAATGAGGTACACATATAATACCTAAAAAGCACCCACACGCTCCCCAAGCAACATGGAAAGAGGAAAAGATAAAAGTTATAATGTTTATGAACCCGGTCATTCTTGGGGATGCTGAGGAGCCAGCAGTACCGGTACTGGGACCAGATAGTACATTGGCAAAGTCACTTGGAGGACGGGCGGCGTGGTCTGTATAAAAAGAAGGTTCCCCTCTAACGGTCGGTATGGGGGCGCTGCTGGCGGCCTCCGACACCAACGCCAGACATCCTCGTCGATGGCTTCCAGGGGCGTTTCATCCATGTCGATGTAAATTTTCCACGAATCCCAGTGCCACTGCTTCCAAGTCTGAATGGGCCCAAAATGTCGTACAAGCGGAGTGGCCCATTTTCTAAATTTCCACAACAGATAGGGAAGGTACTGCCATAAACTGTCGCACACATTCGCTTCGGCTATGCAGTGTCGGGGGTTTCTTAGATAATCACGGAGGGTGAAACAAACGAGGTCTATCGTGAGGCCGGCTATAACGGGTCTCAGAAACCAGTACAGATTGATTGTATCGGGGGATGTGATGCCATCTAGCAGCACTTCCGCGACATCTCGTTCCATGCTCCAGGGTCTTTGTCTGGGTGTATTGAATATATGAGTTTGCATTGTCAATCTGTATTACCGCTTTCTCTAAAGGGATATGGGAAAGTGCGTGGAAAAGAAGATAATGTGGAGGGAGAATTACTTATGGAAAGAAATGTTGTGTTTTGTGGGAAATGTTTATTAGGTGAAAAAGGAAGCAATTAGAATCTATGAACATGGAAGAGTTATTGGTGCGCTGCTCCTGGGATACTCGAAACAGGGCCTAGTATGGTTTCACTCCGTGTGGCTCCCATGCTGTTGTTGGTGTGTCGTGCTTTGTTGGTTTCACGGACGGCGTGGTGGTTTGCTATAGGATCGAAGCCAGGAGGGATGCTCGGGAAAAGTGCTCTTCCCCGTGCGCCACTGTCGGTACCGAAAAGAATTTCTTCCATAGCCTTGAGAAGGGCTTCCGTGCCTTTACGATGGTTTTTCTCACGGTCCAGGCGACTGGCTTCATGCATCACACCACCGAGAAGCTCCCGCGCTTTCTTCTCCGGGTCCTCGGATTGGAGCACGGACCGGGCCACATACTGTATCGCTAAAGTCTGCAGATCCCCTTCGCCCCCACGCTCCTCTTCAAATACCATTCGCCGCATCGCCTTCTGAATGGCCTCTGTGGTTGGGTGAGGACCGTTCGGCGCGTCGAGGGTGAGGGCCCCGTGCAGCACACCGCGAAGAAACGCGCGTGCGGTCTCCACGGGATCCCGGGACACACGAATCGCCGACGCCACCACCAGTTCCACCTCGACCTCGGCGGGGCCTGTGGTCAACCACTTCATCGCCTCTCCCAGAACCTTCCCTATTTCTCCCTCAATGAAAAAGCTAAAAAAAGGGAAGGTGGGTTAGGGTTGAAGTATGGGTTGGAAGATTCATGGACTGGAAAGGGATATGGACTGCTAAGTTGATAGGCACTTCCGACTCCCGTCCCTCACTCACTGTACCACTGTACCCCATTTTGCTACTATCGTTAAACAAGGTTCCCTCTCACATTATCTTTCCTTTTAACCCTTATCAAAGAAAAAACAGGATAACAATTTATTCCACCCAATTATAATTACACACATAAAATTTTAAGGGAACAAATTTCAGAAAACCATATCTCTATAAAGAGGGACCAGGCTCTTGGAGGTGCGGCATGGGAAGGGGCCCGGGGTATCCAATCGGGTACGGCGCTTCCAGGAACCCACGGGTTTGCGGTGGCATGCGACAGCTTCTCCATAAGACCCCTCCATCATATCATGGTCGATCCCATGAATCTTGAGAACCTGTCTTACTTTTGCCCTTCCATTGGCCTCTCCCACGCATCGCCATGGGTCCAGAAAACTGTACAAGTGGATGCCTTCCTGTTTTCCACGCTCGTCGTGTAGATGGAGTTCCTTCCGTGGTCCATCTTGGGTAGCTTGGACATACCCAGAGAAAAGAAGGGATCAGAAATGGTATTTAATCAGTCACAAAGGAGGCAGATAATGAACCATTCAGAGGAAGTTATAAAAATTCTAGGGGAGTGTTGGCTTTAGAGGAAAATAGATAAGTAGGGGAGGAGGAAAATGGGAGGGAGTTGGGTGCCATCCAAAAGATTGGAAACATTCATATCGTCCAGGTTGGAGGTCTCGTCGTCCTTCTCGCGACTGTAAGCGGCCCAGGCTTCGGTTTTGAGAAGGATGAGGGCGGCGCGGTTTTTGAGGATTTGGTCTTCGAGGGTTTTGGCTTCTTTCATGAGATGGGTGTAGTTTTTGAATTTGTTGTGCCAGGGGATGTCCTTATGTAATTCTAGTGTTTTGGTGTAATCGACGCAGATGTTTTCGTTATTTTTCTCGTCTTCTACACTGGCATTTGTGTGACTTCCTTTAGTCCCGTCACAGGTGGTAATGTTAACGTTAACGTTATCCTTACTTCTCCCACTGTGTCCAAAAATCTTTTTACCGTGTTTTTTCACCCTCTCGGCCCCCTTCCCAATCATCCCCACATACTCCTCCAGCAGGTCGGACATGCCCTTTTTCAAATACTTTTCTTTGGTCTTGCTGCACTCACCCATGATTTTCTCGATAGAGTCAGCCAGGGACAGGGGGTCTTTGCTGCTTGACTCGTATTTCATTTGGGTCCATTTGCCGCAGCATTTGCAACAATCTTTGTCACAGCAATTGTTTGTGTGGCAGCAATTGCCCCCGCAGCACTTATTTTTTTTGCAGCAGTCGTTATTGCCATTTGTTGGCGAAATCAGGGAACCCGAGCAAGGCGAATGAGCACCACCCACATCACCATCTCCCACGCACACACAAAAAAAATCGTTAAAAAGGGTTTTGCCGGTTTCTTTTTCATTCCCACAACTCTGCGCCGCACTTTTGTCGTCAACAAAAATACTATTCGTGTTGCTTCTCATATCCATGATATCCACATCGTTCAAATTCAACTTCTTCACTTGCTCTCCGTATAGCCCTTGAAGCACCGACAGTCTGGCGTCATCCTTTTCTTGGTTGATCTTCTTCGCAAGCTCTCGGTTTTCCTGAATTTTTCTCTCCGCCTCCTTAATCAGCTGACCAATTTCACGGTGCGCATCTCGCCGATTTTTCGGGTCTCTTGGCGGTGGATGCTCCACAAAAAAATCTTTCGTCATCCAGAGCGTTTTTCGGAATTCGTCCATGTTATCCGTGGTGGCATTGTAAAAAACCTCCATTTCTTTCACAATTTCTCGATCCACATGTTCGTCATACACGTAATCGTTCGTATCCATAATCAACCGGTCTGCTTCCTCCAGGATGCGGCAAAACAACTTAAACTCAGGTTCGCTGGAACGGCTGGACACCATACCCACATAGAACATCAGCACCACCAGCAGGAACTTCCTTACCATTATCATACCCTATCTCTTTTCTATCAAAAAATAATCCATCATGGAAGAGTAAGCGGCACCACACCATCATGACCAACCACAGCTCACCCACCAAAATTTACCTTCCCACCCCTTATCCTCCCCAAAACATTTCCCCCTTACTTATTCACCTAAGAAAAATCATACATCCCAAATTGCTTGTCCTCAGGGAAATAATTTTGGTAGGGAAGGAATAACGATCGAGAGGAACTGGGAAAGCCATAAACCCTTCCCTCCACTCACTTACTGTACCACTCCCCTCCTCCACTAAACTCCTCTCGCATAACACATAACCACGCTCTCTCCCATTGATAACCTCAGAAAGAGTCATTTTCACCAATCATCGGGATTCACAAAAAAGTATCTCCCCTGTGAGACCTTTTTCTCGATGGCCCGCATTCGCTAGGGAAAGGGTGTGAAGAATTTTTTGTATAGCGTCCCACGGTGTTTTAGTGCAGCCCTCCCCGAAATAAGATCACCACGAGTAATGCAAACGCGACAACTATGAGGGCAAAGCGACAAAGTTCCACATTCCACCATGGGTGAACCATAAGCGGGGCATAACTTCCACTTCCTTGTTGGGGTTTCTTAACAAAAAGAAAAGAAGTGAGAAGAAAATGGGATCTGGAGAGGATGATTGGTAGATGAATAGCCAGCATGGATGTTAACCGTTTTAGGAAATGAAGATGAGATGGTGGTGGGCACGGGTGATCGTTTCATCTCACCCTTCTTATTTTCCTCTCAGAGGACACATGAGAATTGCCATCCTGTTTATCTCCTGGATTACCCTCCCGAAAATAAAATATAAAGAGAGAATGCATTTCTAGCTGTACATTAATTTTACGCCAGCATATTCGTTTGAAAAAAATTGATCATGGAAATAATTTGCATGTTTTAATACCCACGGAATTGTTGGGGAGAAACTGGAATCTGAACGAGATACCCCACGGTGGTATACGGGACCTGGATGAACGAAGCTGCCGTGTTAACCAAAACGACACCCTGGTAGGGCTGGTATTGAGGTACAGATGGTGGCCTCCGACACCTTCTCCATATCTCCTCGTCGATGGCTTCCAGGGGCGTTTCATCCATATCGATGTAAATTTTCCACGAATCCCAGTGCCACTTCCCCCATGTTTCAGTGGGCCCAAAGTGTTTTACGAGTGGACGGGCAGACATTCTAAATTTCCACAAGAGATAGGGAAGGTACTGCCACAAACTGTCACACACATTGGATTCGGGTATGCAATGTCGGGGGTTTCTTACAAAATCACCCAAAGTGAAACGAATGAGGTCTATCGTGAGGCCGGCTAACACGGGTCTCAGAAACCAGTACAGGTTGACTCTATCCGGGGATGTGACACCTTCCAACAATACTTCCGCGACATCTCGTTCCATGCTCCAGGGAATGGTCCTTGGGGAGGTGATGGTATACAATGACATGTGAATCTGGATTACAGCTTTCCCTAAAGGGAGGGGGGAATAAGTGATGATAAAGAAGACAGCAATGAGTAGGCAAGCTTTTCTTATGGGTTAGAAATTCTGTTGCATCATGATGTAGTTGGTTATGTTATTGGAGTGTTATTGCTTTTCTCTACTTTTTCTTATTGTAAGAGCAGCGCCCATGCCAGGAGGCTGTGACCCATGTTCCGCGTGGCACTGTCCGTTTTCTCGTTTTCGTCTGGGTTTGGATGTTGTGCCAGTGGGGAATCATCCGTGTCGACCTCTTCTAGTTGTGTATTTGCCTTCACTTTCTCATACAACTCTCGGGCGCGATTGAGGAGTGTGGTGAGCTGGTGTTGCCATGAGGCTGTTTCGGTGTTGAGTTTGTCGACGAGTTGGAGGCCTTCTTTGAACTTCTTTAGCCATGCAATGTTTTCTTCCAGGTGGTGGTTGCCGTAGAAGACGCATATTCCGCTGGGGTACGAGTACCTTGGGGGAAATGTTTTTTTCCCGTTGCAGTTAAAGTTGGCGTCTCTGCTTGCACTTACAGCAGTTCCAAGCATACCGTGTGTTGAAACGGTTGTTGATTCTTTGACTTTAACAATCCCACCCGCTTTAACTTTTTCCAGAAAATCATTGTAAAGAGAATATCCGTCTTGTGTTGATGTCACGCCCTGTGTGGCAAACTTTTCGCATCCTTTTTTAACTTCATTCCACATGGTATTTGGGGAGACTACGTTTGTTCCCCATCCTGCGCTATCACCACTGCCAACACTCACCCCGCACACCTTGTTTGCCCCCTCTTCATCCCTGTTATATTGTGCACAAAGACAGAAAAAATCCACAACGAGATTCTTACCGACACTAGTACCTTGTTTTTCCTTGCTCCCACAGGCATTTGGGCGACTGGGTTCTACTCCCCTTAACGCCCCCAGGGATAGATCCCCTTCTTTTCCATGCTCACCAAAGATAACTTGGTTGAATGCATTCCTCGCCCTTTCCACTTCTCCCTCTGGATTGACCCTTTTAATTTCCTCCAAAAGTTTGTGTGCATCTCGAGTAACACCAACGAGTTGTGTTTGAGCGGACTTTGTCTCTTCGCTTTGGGTGTTGGCTCTTTCTTTCCAGTTGGCTGCAGCACTGAGAGCGTTGATATCATCGACCATTTTCTGATACTCCTTCGTGTCCACAGGCTTGATCGGAGGATGTTGGGCCACATTATAGATACGGCAGAGAAGTGAAAAGTATTCACGATTGTCCTTTTCATTAACGGATACTTCGCCATTAGCCATCACTCTCCCCTCTCTCACCCAGCCTCCCATGAACATCACCACCACCATCACCATCCAATATTTCATCATCTTATCCTTGTAACTCTTCACCAAAAATAAAAAGAACAACAGGATAGCAGAGTAGTTCATTCCTGCCCAATTTTATTACACACAAAACAAAACATCAAGTTAAACAAATTCTTATAGAAAGTTTTCTCTATAGGGAAGGTCCAGGCTCTGGGAGGTGAGGCATGGGAAGGGGCCCCGGGTATCCAATCGGGTACGGCGCTTCCAGGAACCCACGGGTTTGCGGTGGCATGCGACACACTGCCCATACCATCCCCTCCATCACATCATGGTCCGTCTCATCCAACTTGAGAAACTCCCGCCACACCTCCCATTCCCGTGGCCCCCAACCTTCCGGCAACCCCGCATAATAGGTCAACTTCAGTGCCAGCACTCTAAATTGCCATAACAAGCGGGGAAACTCTTGCCATATTTTTTCCCGTCCCTCGGGGTCTCCCACGCATCGCCACGGGTTCCGGGCGAAATCGATCAAACTGTACCGAGAAGTGTACCGAGGCATCCATGGATAGGCGGGCTGAAGGAAAGGGTACAGGCTGATTTTCTTTGGGTCTCCAAGACCTTTCAAGAGTACTTCCACCACATCTTTTTCCATGCTCCATGGGGTGTTATCTTGTTGGGCCATGCCTTCAGGGGAGGGTTTTCCAGAAATCTTGACTCTTTGGGAGAAGGGATGGGTAGGGGAGAAGGAAAGATAGGATAGTAGGGAGGGGAGTCATATTTATGGATTGTGTGTGGTTAAGTGTATTAGTATTGGAGGATGTTTTTTTAGATTAGAATAGCGACACTGAGGAGCCATGAGGATGGCTGGGATATGGGTGTGCCGCTGGTTAGGTTGTATTTTCGGATTGCTTCGCGGAAGGTGTGTGTGCTGTTTTTCTCAGTGTTATGAGCGGTTGTCTGTGGAGAAGTTAAGGCTTCTGCGTGTGGTTCATCAGCTTTTTGTTCGCGATCTTTCTGTTTGCGCTTTTCTTCTTCGCGTCTTTTTTCTTCTTGGAACTTTTCTTCTTCTGGAATGGCGTTTTGAAGTTGTATATACCAGGGTTTAGGGGGCATGTTTGGATAGTACATGACGCAGACTCCAGTAGTATTCGAACCCGTGCACGCAGACCAGTCGTCAGGTGTGCCTTCCCCGAATTGCCTCCTACTTGGGTACACTTGACTTGTAGTTGGCTTTAATTGTTTCATAAATTTTTCCAAGTTTTCTTTTAATGTTTCACCATTCCCGACGCCTTCTAAGCATGGTACGGTGACATTCTCCCAGGTTGAAGTTAGTGGGTCCTTTCCTCCAGCGCGATCTCCCCACCAACTTAATTTCCTCCACCCTTCGGTTCCGCCACCCAAAGCATCGGAAGTCTGCCCACATAGCTTTTTAATTCCAGTTTTACTGGAATCACCAAAAGGCCAACCCCTTTCCCCAGTTGTACACAGACAAACCATGTCGTGTGGTCCCGAATGGCCGGACCAACGTAATGGCTGCAGATCATCATAATACAGCTGTCCACAAAAGGTACCACGGTCTGCATCATCTTTTTTGTAGTCCTCTGGAAATTCTTTTAAATCATCCACTTTTCCTCCATCCTCATTTCCAAAAAGAGTTCTTCCCAAAGCCTTCTTCATTGGCTCCGAGAGACCTTCTCCACTGGTTCCCCATTTTCCCACAGCCGCCATCATCAAATCGCAGAGGGCCTTGTGTGCCTCGTGATTATGATCCTCCCCATCAGCACTCGCAGGCACACCAAAAACAACCATCACCATCCAAATCTTCAACATCTTCATTCTACCCTATTTCCCTATATTACAACAGAATCAAACCAAAGAGTAAGAAAAATTTCATGAAATCATGCACCACTACGCCACCATGCACAAATAAAAGTGGCACAAAACCAAAGACCAAAAATCATACTCCACCATCTTTCACCACAATTTCCCCAAAACCAATTCCTCACAATAATATCGAAAAAATCACGTTCATTTCCATTGCCATTGTTAAATTACGAACTAGTACCCAAGAAGAATATTCCGTCGGAAGAGTACTTGTCATGTCAGACCGAGAGTAGTTCAAGAACAGAGAGTCCATGATAACCCATATATCAATAGCGGAAACCATATTCCATGGACAACTGTTATTGCAAGCATTCTTAAAAACTCCATACCAGATGCCATTCCCCCTCAAATGTTTCTTGCCCCTCACTCCTCCTCCTCCCTGAAATCGTTAATCCTCGACAGGGGGAATAGCCTTTCCAATATATCCGCGTACTTCCTTAGATTGATGGAGAAGAGGGATACAGTGTCATCGTCAGTATCCTGCAGAGAGTCGTCACTTATGATACTGCTTTCACCATCATCCCAAAAGCTTCCCTCATCCACTGACCAGCTGTCATCCGACATGTTGTCCCCTGAAATACTTGCCTGCATGGTTGAATATTCTCTCTTTAACCCTTACCCTATTTTGAGAAAATTAACTGTTGAGGAATATTCAATGGGGGAGAAAATTACACTCCTATAAGAGGGAGTGGTACAATGATAGAGGATCACTGAGCAGCCATCACTCAGAACAAAATAAATTCCCATGACATACATATATGGCACACACTCTCACACTCCCCCCCCCACGACACACATTTTCCCTCATTCCTCGGCGACCAATGATCACCTACTATAAGTTCGTTCTCATTAAGAATAATAATTTCTCTCAAACTAACCCTAAGGAGCAATCATCGGGAAATGCATTTGGGGGGGAAGGAAATATGAGCGAGAGGGTCTAACTGTCCCACTCTCATTACTTGGAGAACGACCTATACCCTACCCCCTCCCCTCACCGACACTTCTCCCCTCCAGTTCCTTATCTTCCTTCGTAAACGAGAGATTGGAAAAGAGGAGAAGGATAACGTAGCGGAGCAGCTTTCTCATTTGGGATGCAGAATAGTAGTTCTCAGTTAGTGTTTTAGATCAAGAGGGTGGCACTGAGAATCCATGAATATGGAGGGATTAGGAGTGTGCCGCTTGTCTCCTCTAGTGTTGCTATTGTGGTGGATTGATTTTCTATGTTTTCTTGTTCGGTGTCTGTGGGGTCCTCTTTTGTTGCTTTCAATGCGGCTGTGCGGGGCGTATGTTGTGTCTGAGAGCGTTCTTGGTTTTGCTCTTTTTGTTTATTTTTCTCATTGTTTTTTTGTTTTTCCTCTTCTTGTTTTTTTTGTTTTTCTCTTTCTTCCTCTATCTTAAGGGCGTCTGCCAAGTACTTCCACCATGGCATTGGGTGTTTGTGTTTTGTGGTATCTGACTCGTTGTAATACATGACACAAACTTGGTCGATTCCATTGCACGGGTAGTCACTAGTGCTGCTTTCCCCCAGGAGGTATCTTTTTCCATATTTGTCACTCTCTGGCGCGAGTTTCAGTGTATTTGTGAAAACTTTCAGAGCTTCTAGCAAGTTAGTCCCTGTCCCATCTCCTTTCAAGCACTCTCTGATGATATTAGTCCAGGTGGCTTGCATTTGTTGTTTTCCAGTATCTTTACCACTCCACCCCTTTTTCTCATTTCCTCCACCCAATTCACCCGGTGTTTTCCCGCACAATTTCTCAACTCTGCCGTCCTTCAATGGATACCCATCAGGGCCCACAGTACACAGACAAACTAGGTCGTGAGAAGCAGAGTAACCCGACCACCGTTCGTGTTTTACACCGCCGGAGCTAGCCTGTCCCGCGAGCCTCTGTCCGCATGAAAAGCTGCGTGACCCAAGTATTTTCAACACTTCGTCATATACCTTAGGCAAAGCGCTTCTTAAACCTTCAAGATTCTCAACACCGTTGGTCCCAAAAATGGTGCGTTTTAAGGCACTCTTCAGTGGTTCAGTAAGACTCTCTCCATTGCTTCCCCACATTCTCACTGCCGCATTCAGCAAATCGCAGAGTGCCTTGTGTGCTTCCTGATTATGATCAGTCCCCTCCACATTCGCACTCACCCACATGGACACAATGATAATCATCCAAAACTTCACCATCATCCCCATCATCCCTACCTTCTCCTCAACTTTCAAAACAATAACACTAATCAATGAAAAGGGAAAAACCATGCAAAACACACCTCGCACATAAACAATCACCTGTTCCACACAATTATTCAGAACAATCCCACAACTAAAAATGAATCACCCAAATAACCAAAATAAGTCCCGTTCATAGTTTTAATAATTCTTATCCCAAACATTTCTTCCAGAGAAGAGCATTATTAGTTATGAGTACCTGTCATCTCGGAGAGAGTTTGTTCCCACAGTATTTGATCCATAACCAAGCATCACTCCTTGATGAAAACCATATTCCATCCCATGTGTGTGCTTTAACATCTTGTCTTATAACTTTCCCCTCGACTGCCATCCCCGCATCAATGCTTACTGCCCTCACTCCTCCTCCCTGAAATCGTTAATCCTCGACAGGGGGAAATGCCTTTCCAAGATATCCGCGTACTTCCGAAGATTGATCGAGAAGAGGGATACACTGTCCTCCACAGGCTCCTCCACAGGCTCTTCACTTATGACGCTCTCCCCATCCCCCCAAAAGCTCTCCTCCTCGGCTGACCAGCTTTCATCCGACATGTTGTCCCTCTCAATGTTGTTGGACATGGTGAATATTATTTCCTTAAGCCTGTTTACTGTTTTGAGAAAAATGAACTTTTAAGGAATATTCACTGAGAGAGAAATGCACTATTATAAGAGAGGCCTGTGTATTATCAGAGGATCACTGCACAGTCACCACTCATTACAAAATCGAATCCAGTTGACATGAAAACATGGCTCACCCCTCTCCCACTCCCCTTCCCCCCCAACACACTTCCCTCATTCCTCGGCGACCAATGATCACCTTCAATAAATTCATTCTCATTAAGAATAATAATTTCTCTCAAACTAACCCTAAGGGACAATCATCGGGAAATGCATTTGGGGGGGAATAGCAATTTTGAGAGATAGGGTCTAACTATCCCACTCTCATTCCTTGAAGAACTGTTCTCTCCTTCCCCTCACCCACTCCCCTCCTCAAATCAACTCCCCTCGCATAACACATAACCACGCCCTCCTCCCGAAATAACCCCAAAAAGATTCATTTTCAAAAATCATCTGGATTCAAAAAAACAACTTCCCTGGGAGACCCTTTCTCGATGCCCGCCTTCCTAGGGAAAGGGGGTGAAGAATTTTTTAAATCGTGTCCCGCAGTATTTTAATGCAGCCCTCCCCGAAATAAGATCACCACGAGAAATAGGAACGCCATGAGAATCAGACCAAAAGCGACAAAGTTCCACATTCCACCATGGGTGAACCACCAGCGCGGCATAACTTGTAATTCCTTGTTGGGGTTTCTAGGAAGAAAGAAAAGTTGGGAGAAAATGAAATCGAGAGAGGAAGATTGGTACATGAATAGCCAGCATGGATGCTAACCGTTTTAGGAAATGAAGATGGGATGGTGGTGGGCACGGGTGATTGTTTTGTATCCCTCACTTATTCTACCCCAGTGGACATGCGCCATTATCATTGTTTTTTCCATTGATAACCCTTCCCGAAAATAAAATATAAAGAGAGAGTGTATTTCTAACTGTATACTCATTTTACAGCAGCATGTTTTCAAAACAAGTGGATCATGGAATTGACATGTTTTATAACCCACGTAATTGTTGGGGAGAAATTGGGATATGAACGAGATAGCCTACAGTGGGATACGGCATTATGAGCGTAAGGGACTTCCTATCCCCAACCCCTCCCCTCACCGACTCTCCCCCACTCCAGTTCCTTATTTGCCTTCCTAAACGAAAGATGAAAAAAGAGGAGAATTTTGAGGTAGCGGAGCAGATTTCTCATTTGAAATGCAGAATGGGAGTTTTCATTGTGGTTTTTTTAGATAAAGAGGAGGGCACTGAGGAGCCATGAACATGGCGGGGTTATGTGGGTTCCGCTTGTATCCTCTAGTGTTGCTATTGGGGTGGGTAGATTTTCTGGATTTATTTGCTCGGCCTCTTCGGTGGAAGGTGTGGAGGATCTTAAGGTGACGGTGCGTGGTGCACGTTTGTTTTGTGATTTTTCTTGGCCCTCTGTATGATGCTGATGTTGACCCTGTTGTTTGCGTTTCTCTTCTTCTTCGTCTTTCTTTTGTTCTTGCTCATCTGCCTCGATGGCCTGTTTCAAGTCTTTCCACCATGGTATGGACAGCTTTTCTTCAGGGTAATACTTCACACACACTCCTTGTGTTTTCGTCCCACTGCACGAGTAATCACTATTGAAGTTACCTTCCCCTAGTGGTTGATATGAATTATTTCCTTTGACCAGTTTACCCAGAGTGTTTACAAATGTCTCCAGTGCATCTTTCAAATTGACTCCTTTCCCATCGCCTTCCAAGCACTCTTTCGTGACACTCGTCCATGTTGCTTGAATTTGTTCTTTCCCCTGTCCTTTTATACCCCATCCTTGTTTATTGTTTTCGACTCCCAATTCATTTGGCCCTTTTCCACATAGTTTCTCGGTGCCAGTGCCATTTATTGGCCATCCGTGATCACCAGCAGTGCACAAACAAACAAGGTCGTGGGTTGCAGAGTGACAAGGAAAACGTATCTGTTTTATACCGTAATACAAGTCCCTTTCATGCGGCATCCCGCACCACGTGGTACGGGATGAAGGTTTGCCTTCGGCCTCCCTATAATCCTCTGGCAATTCTTTTTTCAAAGTTTCCACAGTTCCTCCACCCGTGCTTCCGAAAAGGGTTCTCCCCAAAGCTTTCCTTAGTGGCGGCGAGAGGCTCCCTCCAGCGTTTCCCCACCTCTCAACTGCTACCTTCAGCAAATCGCAGAGTGCCTTGTGTGCCTCGTGATTATGATCCTTCCCATCAGCACTCGTAGGCACTCCCACAAAAATCATCATCATCCAAACCTTCAACATCTTCATTCTACCCTATTTCTCTATATTACAACAGAATCAAACCAAAGAGTAAGAAGCATTTCATGCAATTATGCACCACAACGCCACCATGCACAAATAAAAGTGACACAAAAACAAAGACCAAACATCATACTCCATCATCTTTCACCACACCTTCCCTAAAACAAAATCCCTCACAATAACCCCGAAAAAATCACGTTCATTTCCATTGTCACCGTTAACTTACGAATAGCTTCCACAGAGGAATATTCCCTGGGAGGCGGACTTGTAATTCTGGATCGAGAGACGTTCCACAACAGAGGATCCATGATCATCCATCACTCAATAACAAAACCAATATTCCACGGACAAGTGTTACGGTATGCTCCCTTCATCACTACTGATCGACTTCCATCCCCCAAGCTATCTTTATTGCCCCTCACTCCTCCTCCCTGAAATCGTTAATCCTCGACAAGGGGAACAGCCTCTCCAAGAACTCGGCATACTTCCGAAGATTGATCGAGAAGAGGGATTCACTTTCCTCCACAGGTTCGTCACTTATCATACTGCTCTCACCATCATCCCAAAAGCTTCCCTCATCCACTGATATGCTGTCCTCAGACATGTTGTCCCTCTGCAGGTTGTTGGCATGGTTGATATTCTCTCCTTAACACTGTTTGCTGTTTTGAGAAATATGAACTTTTGAGGAATATCCAAACGAGAAGAGAAATGCACTTCTAATAGAGAGAGTGGTTTACTATCATAGGATCCCTGATCAGCCATCAATCACCATAAAATCGAATTCCCATGACAAACATATATGGCCCCCCCTCCCACTCCCCTTCCCCCCAACACACATTTCCCTCATTCCTCAGCGACCAATGATCACCTTCAATAAGTTCATTATCATAGAGAAACAATTTCTCTCAAACTAACCCTAAGGAGCAATCATCGGGAAATGCATTTTGGGGGGGGATGGAAATATGAGCGAGAGGGTCTGACAAGCGATAGGGTCTAACTACCCCACTCATTACTTGAAGAACTGTTCTCCTCCTCCCCTCACACCCTGCCCCTACCACTAAACCCCTCTCGCACAACACATAACCCCGCTCTCTTCCATTGATAATCCAAAAAAGAGTCATTTTCACCAATCATCGGGATCCACAAAAACTTCTCCCCTGGGAGACCCTTTTCTCGATGGCCCGCATTCCATAGGGAAAGGGTGAAGAATTTTTTGTATCGGGTCCCACTGTGTTTTAGTGAATCCCTCCCCGACATAAGGTTACCACGAGAAATACAAAAGCGAAAAAGTTCCACATTCCACCATGAGTGAACCAACAGCGCGGCATAACTTCCAATTCCTTGTGGGGTTTCTTAGAAAAAAAATAAAGTGAGCAGAAAATGAAATCAAGAAAGAAATATTGGTAGATGAATAGCCAGGATGGATGCTAACCGTTTTAGGAAATGATGATGGGATGGTGGTGGGTATGGGCGATCGTTTT
The DNA here is from genome assembly GCA_002287245.1 of Trypanosoma congolense. Classification (NCBI taxonomy): domain Eukaryota; phylum Euglenozoa; class Kinetoplastea; order Trypanosomatida; family Trypanosomatidae; genus Trypanosoma; species Trypanosoma congolense. Next base: position 21,683 of record NHOR01000241.1, on the reverse strand, counting down.
ATCTCCCCTCCCAGAGGACACGCGCCATTATCATTGTTTATCTCCTTGATTACCCTTCCCGAAAATAAAATAGAAAGAGAGAATGTATTTCTAGCTTTATATTTATTTTACACCAGCATGCTTGTTTGAAAAAAAAAACTGGATCATGAAATAGAATTTACATGTGTTAGAACCCAGGCCATTGTCGGGGAGAAATTGGGATATGAAGGAGGTACCCCATGGTAGGGAAAGGAATGATGAGTGAGAGGGTCTACCTATCCCACTCTTCCCATAACTTTGAGAACTGTTCCCCCTCCCCCCCACACTTCTCCTATCCAGTTCCTTATCTACATTCCTTAAAGGAGAGATGGGAAAAGAGGAGAATGATAACGTAGCGGAATATCTTTCTCATTTTGGATGCAAAATGGGAGTTCTGTGTATGGTGTTTTTAAATTATAAAGAGGACTCCAAGGAACCATGAACATGGAGGGGTTATGGGTGTGCCGCTTGCTTCCTCTATTGTTGCTATTGGGTTAGGGATATTTTCGGTGTTTTCGTGGTCTTTCTCTTGCTTTCCCGGATTTGTGGATTTTAAAGCAGCAGTGCGTGGTGCGTGTGGGAGTTGTGAGTTTTCTTCGTTTTGTGCGTTTTGCTGCTTTGGGGTCGCTATTTCGTGTTTCTTCTCTTCGCTTTGTTTTTGTGTTTGTGCTTTCTCTTTTGTTAGGATCTGATTTAACCTACTCCACCAGGGCAAGGCATACTGTTTCTCAAGGTAGTACTTTACGCACACTCCATATTTTTCTGTCCCGGTGCACGGGTAAGCATCACCACCACTATCCCCTAGGATTTTATATTGGTGGTTTTCTGAAACCCTTTCATCCAGTGTGTTCACAAATGTCTCCAGTGCGTCTCTTAAGTTGATCTTTCGTCCATCTTTCTGCAAGCACTGAGCTACCACTTTGCTCCACGTAGCTTTCATTTGATTTTTCCCTTTATCATTGTAATCCCAACCTTCTTTGCTGCTTTCCACTGACGAGTCATCAGTTTGCCCGCAAAGCTTCTCGGTTTTACGTTTGTCTTTAAATGGCCAGCCACCCTGCCCTTTTGTACATAGACAAAGCAGGTCGTGTGGAGCCGAGTGGCCGGGCCAACGTGGGTGTTTGCCTGCTATGTATCTGTCATCCGGCGGCTGGCCGCACACAATGCCGCGATTACTTCCGAAGCTAACATTGTAGTCCACTGGTAATGTTCCTTTTAAAGTATCCAGACTTCCTCCACTGTTGTTTCCGAAAATAGTTATATTCAAGGCCACCCTCAATGCTTCACTTCCACTTTTATCATCGAGAGCACCAACAGCAGAACTCAACAAGGTGCAAAGTGCCTTGTGTGCCTTCCCATTATGGTCGGTACCACCTTCATTGGCACACACGACCCCCACAACCACGAAACACGAAACTGTCACAACCTTCATCAACATCGTACCCTATATCCCCCTATCGTAACAGAAATCAAAATATAAGCATATAAATAATTATTTCAACATTGACAGAAAAAATAAATCTCCATGCACAGACAAACCTCGTAAATCAAAACTCACACTCCCATCCCATCATCCACCCACAACACATTCACTAAAAAACAAATTCCCACAATAAACAACACTAATACCATTCTCTGTGTTCCACGTTCTTATCCAACAACTTGTGTCCCGAGAAGAGAAATTCAGTAGAGCATGTGTCATCTCATGGCGAGACTGTTTCCACAATAGAGAACCCCCGACAGCCATCCATCAATAGCGAAACCAATACTCCACAGACAACTATTATGACATATTCTCTCCATTACTCCTTACCGAATAACATCCCCCAACAAACCTTTCCTGTCCTCACTCCTCCTCCCTGAAATCGTTAATCCTCGACAACGGGAAATGCCTTTCCAAGATATCCGCGTACTTCCTTAGATTGATCGAGAAGAGGGATACACTGTCATCGTCACTGTCATCATTACTGTCGTCACTTATGATGCTTTCTCCATCCCCACAAAAGCTCTCCTCCTCGGCTGACCAGCTGTCATCTGAAATGTTGTCCCCTGAAATGCTTTCCGGCATGGTTGATTATTCTCTCCTTAACCCTCTTGCCCTTTTTACGAAAAGTGAACATTCGAGGAATATTCAAATGGAAAGAGAGAAATGCACTTTTATAGGGGGCAGTGGATTATTGTCAGAGGATCATTAATCATCCATAACTCACTGAGTAATAGTAGTCCGATGACATTGAAAACATGGCACACCCTCTCCCAGCCCACTTCCCCCCCCCCAAAACACATTTTCCCCTAACTCATCGATAATCAGTGTACCACTCCCCTCCTCCACTCAACTCCTGCCACATAACACGTAACCACCCTCTAAACCCGAGATAACCTCAACAAGAGTCATTTTGAAAAATCATCGGGATTCACAAACAACTCCGCTGTGAGACCTTCCTCTCGATGGCCTTCCCTCCTAGAAAGGGTGTGAAGAATTTTTTGAATCGTGTCCCACTGTTCTAGTGCATCCCTCCCCGACATAAGATTACCACGAGAAATACAAAAGCGACAACTATAAGGGCAAGGCGAAAAAGTTCCACATTCCACCATGGGTGAACCACCAGCGCGGCATCACTTCCACTTCCTTGTTGGGGTTTCTAGAAAAAAAAAAGTGAGGAGAAAATGAGATCCAGAGAGGAAGACTGGTAGATGAATAGCCAGCATGGTTGCTAACCGTTTTATGAAATGAAGATGGGATGGTGGTGGGCACGGGTGATTGTTTTATTTTCACCCACTTGTTATCCTCCAAAAGGACACATGGCCATCATGTTTATCCCCTTGATTACCTCCCGAAAATAAAATATAAAGAGGGAATGTATTTCTAACACTATACTCATTTTACACCAGCATGGTTTGAAAATAACTGGATGAGTGAAAATAGAATTTGTAAGTTTTAGAACCCAGGCCATGACCGGGGGGAACTGGAATGTGAACGAGGTACCTCATGGTAGGGGAAGGAAATAGGAGTGAGAGGGTCTAACTATCCCCCTAACCCTAACTAATAATACCACTCTTACTCTTCCCCCACTGTCCCCCCTCCAGTTCCTTATCGGCCTTCCTAAACGAAGGATGAGAAAAGACGAGAGTAATAAGTTGGCGGAGCATCTTTCTTGTTTATGATGCAGAATGGGAGTTTTCATCAGGGTTTTTAGATAAAGAGGAGGGCACTAAGGAAGCATGAAGATGACGGGGTTATGAGTGCACCGCTGGCTTCCTCTGGTGTTGCTATTGGGGTGGATAGATTTTCCATGTTCTCCGGCTCGCTCTCTTTGGAGTCATGCGGTGCGGATTTTAAGGCGGCGGTGCGGGGTGCTTGTTGTGGTTGCGTGTTTTCATGTTTTTGTGTGTGATGATGATTTTGACCCTCGTTTTTTGGTTTTTCTTCGCTTTTCTTTTGTTCTTGTTCTGTATAAGCGTGTTTGTTGATGGCTTCTTCCAATTCCGTCCACCAGGGTATGGCGTGCTTTTGTTGTGTGACGGAGGTGCCGTTGTAGTACATGACGCATACCGTCCCACCTCCGCCGCCGCACGGGTATCCGTCGCTTTCACCTTCGCCTAGTTGGTATCTCTCTGGGATGTCGTGCCACGACCGTTTTTTAAGTTCTCCTAGGAAATCACCTAGTGCTTTTTTAAAATCCCTCGCCATTTCATCTTCTTGCAAGCACTCTTTGATGGCATTGCTCCACGTTGCTGTCATTTGATATTCTGCTCCGCCTCCGGCGCCTGACCACCCTTTATTTTGGTCAGCCTTTAAAGTAGCTTTATTTTTCCCGCACAAAGTTGTGGCACTTCCGTCGTTGTTAAATGGCCACCCGTCCTTCCCAACAGTGCAAAGACACAATAGGTCGTGTGGAGCGGAGTGTCCTGGCCAGAGTTTACGTTGATCGGCTCTGGATTCACCTTCAGTCGCCTGACCGCACACATGGCCGCGACTTTTCCCCTTATCATTACTGTAATCCTCTGGCAATGAATCTTTTAAAGCACCCAGACTCCCTCCGCTCTTGTTTCCAAAAATAGTTATATGTAAAGCGTCCTTCAGAGGTTCTGAGATATTCCCTTTCTTTTCTTCCAGCAAATGAACCGAAGACGCCAGCACGGCGCAGAGCGCATGGTGCTCTTCTTTATTATATTCCTGCTTCACACTTCCCTTCGCTCTCAGCATCCCGATAAAAACCATTACCATGATAAGAAACTTCATCCCACACTATCTCTACAACTATTTTTATCACAACCGAAAAGAACAATGAAAAACACTTCACACCCATCAAGAAACAAGACACCATCATGCACAAACCCACCTCACCAACCAAACCTCACTTCTCACACCCAATCATCACTCAACACATACTTTCCCTAAAAACAATACCCTCACAATAACATCGAAAAACTCACGCTCATTACCATGGTCATTGTCATTGTCATTGTTAACTTCCGAATTAGTTTCAGAGAAGAATTTTCTCGTGGGAGAATTTTCCATTATAGACGGAGAGTAGTTCAACAGAAGAGCATCCATGAACACCCATCACTCAATAGCGAAACCAATACTCCATGGACAACTGTCATGGCATACTCTCTCCATCACTACTTACCGAAGTCCATCCCCTAAAAACTGTTTCCTGTCCTCACTCATCCTCCCTGAAATCGTTAATCCTCGACAGTGGGAACAGCCTTTCCAAGATATCCGCGTACTTCCGAAGATTGATTGAGAAGAGGGATACACTGTCATCGTCACTGTCCTCCAGAGAGTTGTCACTTATGATACTGCTCTCACCATCATCCCAAAAGCTTCCCTCATCCACTGATATGCTATCATCCGACATGTTGTCCTTCTGCAGGTTGTTGGACATAGTTGATTATTCTTTCTTTAACCCTGTTTCTTCTTTCTTAAGAAAATGAACTTTTGAGGAATATTCAATGGGGGAGACAAATGCACTATTATAAGAGAGGGCGGTTTATTATCAGAGGATCCCTGAACAATCACCACTCATAACAAAATAGAATTCCCATGACATACATATATGGCACACCCTCTCCCACTCCCCTTCCCCCCCAACACACTTTCCTCATTGCTCGGTGACCAATGATCACCTTCGATAAGTTTGTTCTCATTAAAAATAATAATTTCCCTCAAACTAACCATAAGGCGCAATCATCGGGAAATGCATTTGGGGGGGATGGAATTATGAGCGAGAGGGGCTAACTATCCCACTCTCATTACTTGAAGAACTGTTCTCCTCCTCCCCTCACCCACTCCCCTCCTCCACTCAACTCCTGCCACATAACACGTGACCACGCTCTCCTCCAGAGATAACCTCAAAAAGAGTCATTTTCACCAATTATCGGGATTCAAAAAAATAATTTTCCTGGGAGACCCTTTTCTCGATGGCCCGCCTTCCTAGGGAAAGGGTGTGAGGAATTTTTTGAATCGTGTCCCACTATGTTTTAGTGAATCCCTCCCCGAAATAAGATCACCATGAGAAATACAAAAGCGACAACTATGAGGGCAAAGCGACAAAGTTCCAGATTCCTCCATGGGTGAACCACCAATGGGGCATCACTTCCACTTCCTTGTTGGGGTTTCTAGTAAAAAAAAGAAGTGAGCAGAAGATGAAATCGAGAGAGGTAGATTGGTAGATGAATAGCCAACATGGATGCTAACCGTTTTGTGAAATGAAGATGGGATGGTGGTGGGCACGGGTGATTGTTTTATCTCAACCACTTATTCTCCAAAAGGACACATGGCCATCATGTTTATCCCCTTGATTACCTCCCGAAAATAAAATATAAAGAGGGAATGTATTTCTAACACTATACTCATTTTACACCAGCGTGTTTGTTTGGAAACAACTTGCTCATGAAAATAAAATTTGTATGTCTTATAACCCACACAAATCTTGGGGAGAAATTGGAATATGAACGAGGTAGCCTACAGTGGGATACGGAATTATGAGCGAGAGGGTCCAACAAGCGTAAGGGTCTAACAAGCGAGAGGGTCTGCCTGTCCAGTGGGGGTGGGGGGTTAGGGTTAGGGTTGAAGCATCTGGTAAAATATATATCAGCTGAAAAGCGAGAGGGGCTAACTATCCCCCCTCACAAACATATTGGACCACTTCCCTCCACCACTCAACTCCCCTCGTATAACACGTAACCCCCCTCTCCTCCAGAGATAACCACAAAAAGAGTCATTTTCACCAATCATCGGGATTCCCAAAACAACGCCCCTGGGAGACCTTTTTATCGATTCCCGCCTTCCATAGGGAAAGGGGTGAAGAATTTTTGGTATCAAGTCCCCCGCTGTCCTAGTTCATCCCTCCCCGAAATAGGATCACCACGAGAAATACAAACGTGACAACTATGAGGGCAAAGCTACAAAGTTCCACGTTCCACCATGGGTGAACCACCATCGGGGCATAGGCTTATTATTCCTTTTTGGGGTTTTTAGAAAGAAGAAAGAAAAGTGAGCAGAAAATAAAATCGAGAGAGGAATATTGGTAGATGAATAGCCAGCATGGATACTAACACTTTTAGGAAATGAAGAGGGGATGGTGGTGGGCACAGGTGATCGTTTTAGCTCCCCCACTTATTCTCCTCCATAAATGAACTACTATCGACAACCAAGTTCCCCTAACCCTTCCCGAAAATAAAATAGAAAGAGAGAATGTATTTCTAGCTGTATACTCATTTTACACCAGCGTGCTTTTCCGAAGAAAAAATTGTTCATGGAAAGAAAATTGTATGTTTTATAACCCAGGGAATTGTTGGGGAGAAATTGGAATAGGAATGAGGTACCCCATGGTGGGATACGGGACCTGGATGAATGAAGCTGTCGTTCCGACCCAAACGACACCCTGGTAGGGTTGATATTGAGGTACCGGTGGTGGCCTCCGACACCGACGCCAGATCTCCTCGTCGATGGCTTCCAGGGGCGTTTCATCCATATCGATGTAAATTTTCCACGAATCCCAGTGCCACTTCCCCCATGTTTCTGTGGGCCCAAAATGTTTTACGAGTGGAGTGGCAGACATTCTGAATTTCCACAGCAGATAGGGAAGGTATTGCCACAAGCTGTCACACACATTTACTTCGGGTATACAGTGTCGGGGGTTTCTTAGAAAATCACCCAAAGTGAAACAAACGAGGTCTATCGTGAGGCCGGCTAACACGGGTCTCAGAAACCAGTACAGGTTGATTCTATCTGGGGATGTGACACCTTCCAACAATACTTCCGCGACATCTCGTTCCATGCTCCAGGGTATTGTCCTTGGGGAGGTGATGGTATACAATGACATGTGAATCTGGATTACCGCTTTCTGGAAAGGGAGAAATGAGTGGGTGGGAAAAGGAAAACAGTGTGGTGGGGAGTCTTTCTTAGAGGATTATTTTGTGGTTCATTTGCATTTTGTGTATTAAGCTTTTAGATTAAAAAGATGGCACCGAGGAACAACAGGGGCTGGTTTATGTGGGAGCCGCTCCGGAGGTACTCTAAACGTGGATGACTGCTGTTGCCCGATGCTGTGGTGTTGGGTGGGGTCATGGTGCTCTCGGTGCTGTTGGTGGGCTCCTGGATCTGGGTGCCAGTACCGTCTTGTGCTGCGGTGGCCACTGTGTCTGTGGGTTCTCCTGTTTCCATGTCCCCCCCATCCCCTTCCATCTCTTCGGGAATCTCCTCCCCAGTGCTATCCTCTGTGGTCTCACTAGGTCTTCCAGCTAATTTGTCTACAGGGCGTGAGACCAGTAGATCGTCCGGCTTCTTCCCATCGAGTGCATCCTTGAGCTTTTTCCACCAGGGTTTCTTTGGGCCTTTGCAATTGTCGTACCGTACGTGTATGTGCCGCTCATCACTGCCGTCGGCTTCGTTGTGCTCATCGAATCCTCCAAGTTTGTGGTGACCTCTCACAACTTTTAGTGTGGATGTAAAGTTCTGCATGCTGACGTTCAACCTGACTATCTTCTCGGTCAAGTTGTGGCTATCTAGTCCAGGATTGCTCTTCCAGCTGTTGAAACACCCCCAAACAACCGTCCTCCAAGGCTTATCCAGGTCCTTCTTTTGTTTTTTTCTGTAGTAAGTATCGACATACCACCCGCCCTTTTCGTTCTCAATCATCTCCGCCCTTGTCTTTCCACATAGCTTAAAGCCGTTTTCCGCGTACCCGTAGAACAAGTAATATCCGTAAAAAGGTTCGCCGTGCTGTCCCGCTGTGCACAGGCACACGAGGTCATGCGTGATGGAGCTGCAGGGGAAGTAGAATTTGTCTGTGTTTTTACACCCTCCACAGACCTCACCGCGGTGCCATAGTTTAGGCGTCCTGTAGTATTTGGGTAAGGTCCCGGGAATGCTAGCCAGATTTCTCTTCCAATACGTTCCAAAGATGGCCCTGTCCAATGCGTCTTGAAACTCCTTATTTGGCACCTTCTCCGATATTCTCGATGCATTCCACAAGTCCAAACCTGCCTGGAACACCCCACACAGAGCCTCGTGTTCTTTCTCATTGAAGACCATCCCATCCGGATAGAAACCACCACTCACCTTCTTCAGAACCATGGCCATCATCAAGACGACCACCAATGTTCCCTTCCCTATCATCCTTCCTTCCCTTATCCCCATCTCTGTACCAAAGAATAAGAGAAAGTATCATTTCTTCACAATCAAGAAACAGCACACTACCACCGTGAAACATAAACTCCACACAAAACATCATCACTCACCATCACACCATCCGCAACAACAAAACATCAAAAAAGCTAATATGGACAAACTCCCGTTTATTACGCTCCTCATTCCAACCATCCAAATTTTACCAGTGAAGCCTCTTTTGTGTAAACGATTCCATCTCATGGTGGCCGTGGTTGCACAATAGAGGATCTCTTATCGACCATCATTCCATAATAAAAAAACGATTTTCCATCGACATGTTTACTGTGCGGCACATTTTCTTAAATATCAACTGTCGAACACCATCCACCTCAAACCACTGCTGTCCCTCACTCCTCCTCCTCCCTGAAATCGTTAATCCTCGACAGTGGAAACAGCCTTTCCAAGATATCCGCGTACTTCCGAAGATTGATCGAGAATAGGGACACACTGTCATCATCATTGACATCACTTATGATACTCTCACCATCGCCCCAAAAGCTCTCCTCCTCGACTGACCAACTGTCCTCCGACATGTTGTCCCCTGAAATGCTTTCCGGCATGGTTGAATAATCTCTCCTTAACCCTGTTCCTTATTTTAAGAAAAATGAACTCTTGAGGAATATTAATGGGGGAGAGAAATGAACTATTATAAGAGAGGGTGGTACAATAATAGGGGATCACTGAACAGCAACCACTCACGCCAAAATCGAATTAACTTGGAAACATGGCACCCCCTCTCCCACTCCCCTTCTCCCCCCCATTAAACATTTTCCCTCATTCATCGGCGACCAATGATCACCCTCGATAAGTTTGTTCTCATTAAGAATAATAATTTCTCTCAAACTAACCCTAAGGAGCAATCATCGGGAAATGCATTTTGGGGAGGGATTTTGAGCGAAAGGGGCTAACTATCCCACTCTCATTACTTGAAGAACTGTTCTCTCCCTCCACTCAACTCCCCTCGTATAACACGTGACCACGCTCTTGTCCATTGACAACCTCAAAAAGAGTCATTTTCGCCAATCATCGGGATTCAAAAAAACATCCCCTGGGAGACCCTTTTCTCGATGGCCCGCATTCCATAAAGGAAGGGGTGAAGAATTTTTGGAACCGTGTCCCACGGTCTCTTAGCGAATCCCTCCCCGACATAAGATTACCACGAGAAATACAAAAGCGACAACTATGAGGGCAAAGCGAAAAAGTTCCACATTCCACCATGGTTGAACCACCAGCGGGGCATAACTTTTAATTTCTTGTTGGGGTTTCTAGGAAGAAGAAAGAAAAGTGAGAAGGAAATAAAATCGAGAGAGGATGATTGGTAGATGAATAGCCAGCATGGATGCTAACCGTTTTAGGAAATGAAGATGGGATGATGATGGGTATGGGTGATCGTTTTATCTCTCACTTATTCTCCTCTCAGGGGACACATGAGAATTGCCATCATTGTTTATCCCCTTGATTACCTTCCCGAAAATAAAATATAAAGAGGGAATGTATTTCTAGTTTTATACTCATTTTACACCAGCATGCTTTTCCAAAAAAAAGTTGTTCATGGAAATAAAATTGACATGTTTTGTGTCCCACACAAATGTTGGGGAGAAATTGGAATAGGAACGAGGTACCCCATGGTGGAATAGGGGACCTGTATGAAAGGGGGTGTTGGGTCTTCCTATTCCCCTCTCCTTACCCACTCTCTCCCAGTTTTACTACTATCATCGGAAAAGGTTCCACAAGCACAGCTTTCCTGCATGGCTGAATACTCTTTCCTTAACCGTCTTCCCTATTTTAAGAAAAAATTAACTGGAGAGAGGAATATTCATGATGGGGAGAAAATGGTACACTCCAATGCTAAGCGTGTCTTTGCGTCATGTTTGTGGAGCATTGTAATGTTACCATATTTTTTTTCTAGTTATATAAGAAAACTAAAAGTAACCCGAAGGGATAAATTATTGTGGAACTGTCTTCTTCAATTGTCGCGTTGAGATTGGAAATCACTTGTTCGGCTCTTGGTGGATCATCAGAGTCATCGGTTTGAGGTGAATGGGAATCCCGTTGTGATGGCTGTGGGTTTTTAGTTATTTTTTGTGGAGTTGTTTGGAGTTCCTTCAAAGCTTTAAATTTCTCCTGTTTTTCACCTTCGGCGATTTTTTTTGTCTTTCCATTTCTCCGTTTTCTTTCTGGATAGCATCTTTCAATTCTTCAAACCACGTTTTTTTCTCGCATTTGGTTGCATACAAAACGCAAACTCCACCGTAAGCTGTGCCACTGCAATCGGATTTGCTGTTGTGGATTCCTAGGTACTGATTGCCGTTCAGAGATTCAAGTTTATCTGTAAATGTTTTCAAGGCTGTTTCCAAATTGTTTTCATTTCTACTTTGTGAACAGTCCTTGACGATTTTACCCCAAGTCTGATTTAAATATTCTCTTTCCTTCTCGTTGTCGTTAAATAACTCAGTATGCCAACCCTTCTTGTTCTCACCCCAAGCACCTATACTTTGTCCGCATAGTGTTTTTTCACCACCATTAACGGGATGCCCGAACTCTCCAGGTGTACAGAGGCAAACCAGGTCGTGTGGGGCAGACTCTCCAGGGTAGTGATTCTGGCTTCCACTGCCACACACCAGTGTTTGCGTGTGTTAGGCTTTTGTTTTCCCTCATTGTTAGGCGTGTTGTAGTCAGTGGGCATCTGGAGTCCTCCAGAAATATCTGTATTGCCACCATTCTTCCCGAAAATGTTTTTTCTCAAAGCGTCCTTCAGCGGACTATTTGTATGTTTTACACCTTCCCATTTATTCACAGCGGCCCTCAAAACGTCGCAAAGTGCATTATAAGCTTCTTCATTATGATTTATCCCAACATTCTGCGCACCGACATCCACAACCATAATCACCAGCATCAAGATCCAAAACTCCATCATCTCCTCTGCTATTCCTAACACTTTCCTATTCCAAAATTCAGAATTACGCAGATGTAAAAAACATTTCTTATACACAAGGAGTCAACACATCATCATGGAATACACGTCATTCATCAAAGACTACTTCTCTCATTCAAAACAAACCACTACGATTAAACACGTTTGCTGCATCACTAATTCTCACTTAAGAAATTCCCCCAGATAAGGGAAATTCAGGGGAGAGTTGTTCATCTCATGGTGGCAGTGATTCCACAACACAGGATCCTCGAACATTCTTCACTCAATAACGAAACCAATATTACATGGACACCTGTTATGCAGTACTCCCTGCACCATTCCTATTTGAATGCCTTCCCCAACCAATGCTCCTTGTCCTCACTCCTCCTCCCTGAAATCGTTAATCCTCGACAGGGGGAACAGCCTTTCCAAGATATCCGCATACTTCCGAAGATTGATCGAGAAGAGGGATTCAGTGTCATCGTCAGTACTCCGGTCACTTATCATACTTATGATACTGCTCTCACCATCATCCCAAAAGCTTCCCTCATCCACTGATACGCTACCATCCGAAATATTGTCCCCTGAAATACTTTCCGGCATGGTTGAATATTCTCTCTTAACCTTGTTCGCTGTTTTAAGGAAAATGAACTGTTGAGGAGTATTCAATGGTGGAGAGAAATACACTCCTATAAGAGGGAGTGGTACAATGATAGAGGATCACTGACCACCAATCACACACTGAGTAACAGTAGTCCGATGACATACATATATGGCACCCCTCTCCCACTCCCATTCCCCACCCAACACACATTTTCCCTCATTCATCAGTGATCAATGATCACCTTCAATAAGTTCATTCTCATAGAGAAACAATTTCCCTCAAACTAACCCTAAGATACAATCATCGGGAAATGCATTTTGGGGGGGATGGAATTTTGAGCGATAGTGTCTAACTATCCCCCACTCCTTACTTGAAGAACTGTTCTCCACCTCCCCTCACACACTCTTCTCCTCAACTCAACTCCCCTCGCATAACACGTGACCCCGCTCTCCTCCAGAGATAACCTCAAAAAGAGTTATTTTCACCAATCATCGAGATTCAAAAAAAGTATCTTCCCTCGGAGACCTTTTTCCCGATGGCCAGCCTTCCATAAAGGAAGGGTGTGAAGAATTTTTTGTATCGCGTCCCCCGGTGTTTTAGTGCAGCCCTCCACGAAATAAGATCACCGCGAGAAATAGAAACGCCATGAGAATCAGACCAAAAGCAAAAAAGTTCCACATTCCACCATGGGTAAACCACCAGCGGGGCATCACTTGTAACTCCTTGTTGGGGTTTCTAGGAAGAAAAGTGAGCAGAAAATGAAATCGAGAGAGAAAGATTGGTAGATGAATAGCCAGCATGGATGCTAACCGTTTTACGAAATGAAGATGGGATGGTGGTGGGAACGGGTGATCGTTTTATCGTACCCACTTATTCTCCGTGTCAAAGGACAGGCGCCATTATCATTGTTTTTTCCCTTGATAACCCTTCCCGAAAATAAAATATAAAGAGAGAATGTATTTCTAACTATCCATCATCTTCCGAAAAAATTGCTCATGAAAATAAAATTGACATGTTTTATAACCCACGGAATTGTTAGGGAGAAACTGGAATAGGAACGAGATAGCCTACAGTGGGATACGGCATTATGAGCGAGAGGGACTAACAAGCGAGAGGGTCTTCCTGTCGAGTGAGGGTGGGGGGTTAGGGTTAGGGTTGAAGCATCTGGTAAAATATACATCGGCTGGAAAGCGTAAGGGTCTAACAAGCGAGAGGGTCCAACAAGCGTAGGGGTCTTCCTGTCGAGTGGGGGTGGGGGGTTAGGGTTAGGGTTGAAGCATCTGTTAAAATATACACTAGCTGAAAAGCGATAGGGTCTAACTATCCCCCACTCATTACTTGAAGAACTGTTCTCTCCCTCCCCTCACCCACCCTCCTCGTCCACTCAACTCCTCTCATATTACACGTGACCACGCCCTCCTCCAGAGACAAGCTCAGAAAGAGTCATTTTCACCAATCATCGGGATTCAAAAAAAGTATCTTCCCTCGGAGACCTTTTTCCCGATGGCCAGCCTTCCATAAAGGAAGGGGTGAGGAGTTTTTTGAATCGGGTCCCCCAGTGTACTAGTGTAGCCCTCCACGAAATAAGATTATCACGAGAAATAAGAACGCCATGAGATTGAGGGCAAAGCGAAAAAGTTCCACATTCCACCATGGGTGAACCACCAGCGGGGCATAGGCTTGTAATTTCTTGTTGGGTTTTTTAGAAAAAAAAAGTGAGCAGAAACTGAAATCGAGAGAGGAAGATTGGTAGATGAATAGCCAGCATGGATGCATGATAACCGTTTTAGGAAATGAAGATGGGATGGTGGTGGGCACGGGTGATCGTTTTATCTCCCCCACTTATTCTCCTCTATAAATGAACTACCATCGACAAACAAGTTCCCCTAACCCTCCCATAAAATATATAAAGAGGAATGTATTTCTAACTGTATACTCATTTTATACCATCACGTTTTGAAAACAAGTGGATCATGGAAATAATTTGCATGTTTTATAGCCCACAGAATTGTTGGGGAGAAATTGGAATCTGAAGGAGATACCCTATGGGGGAATAGGGGACCTGTATGAATGAAGCTGTCCCTCCGACCAAAACGACACCCTGGTAGGGTTGGTATTGAGGTACAGGTGGTGGCCTCCTGCACCGACACCAGATCTCCTCGTCGATGGCTTCCAGGGGCGTTTCATCCATGTCGATGTAAATTTTCCACGAATCCCATTGCCACTTCGTCCATGTCTCCGTGAGCCCAAAATGTTTTACGAGTGGAGTGGCAGACATTCTGAATTTCCACAACAGATAGGGAAGGTACTGCCATAAACTGTCACACACATTGGCTTCGGGTATGCAGTGTCGAGGGTTTCGCACAAAGTCACCCAGGGTGAAACAAACGAGGTCTATCGTGAGGCCGGCTAACACGGGTCTCAGGAACCAGTACAGGTTGATTCTATCTGGGGATGTGACGCCTTCCAACAATACTTCCGCGACATCCCGTTCCATGCTCCAGGGAATGGTCCTTGGGGAGGGGATGGTATACAATGACATGTAAATCTGGATTGCCGCTTCCCTATAGGGAGGGAGGGGAATGAGTGATGATAAACAAGAAAGCAATGAGAGCCAAGTTTTTCTTATGGTTGAGGAATTCTGTTGCATCATGTTGGGGTTGTGTATTTTATTGGAGTGTTATTGTTTTTCTCTAATTTCTCTTATTGTAAGAGCAGCGCCCATGCCAGGAGGCTGTGACACTGACTCCGTGTGGCACTGTCGGTGTTCTCGTTTTCGTCTGGGTTGGGATGTTGTGCCAGTGGGGATTCTTCCGTGTCCGCTTCTAGTTGTGTATTTGCCTTCACCTTCTCATACAACTCTCGGGCGCGATTGAGGAGTGTGGTGAGCTGGTGCTGCCATGAGGCTGTTTCGGTGTTGTGTTTGTCGATGAGTTGGAGGCCTTCTTTGAATTTCTTCAGCCAGGCAATGTTTTCTTCCTGATTTTTCTCGCCATAGTAGACACAACTTCCGCTGCCAACTTTTTCTCTGCTGGCGCTAGTGGTGACTTCTTTTTTTCCGTTACAGTTAAATTTGCTGTGTCTGTTTTCACTTACAGCCGTTCCAAGCATTCCGTGTTGTTGAAAGCTTTCTGAGTTATTGACTTTAACTTTTCCCCCTGCTTTAACTTTCGCCAGAAAGTTATAGTAAAGAGAATATCCGTCCTGTGTTGATGTCACGCCCTGTGTGGCAGAAGCGTCGCACTCCTTTTTGAATTCTCTCCAGATGGGAGCTGTGGGGTACACGTCTCTTTCCCAACCCAGGCAGTCACCGGTTCCAACACTCACTCCACACACATTTCGGACACCTTCGTTATCCTCGGTATGTTGTGCACAAAGACAGAAAAAGTCAACAACGAGGTTCTTGCCGGCACTCGCGCTTTTTAATTGTTTATTGCTTCCACAGGTCGCGATACGTTTCTCACTCTTCATGCCTCTCAACGCCCCATGGCAAAGATCATCCTCGTTTCCTCCCTCACCAAAGATCACTGCGTTGAACGTGTTTCTCGCCCTTTGCACTTCTCCCTCTGGATTCACCTTTTTAATTTCCTCCAGAAGGTTGCGAGCATCTCGAGTGATACCAATAAGTTGTGTTTGAGCGGACTTTGTCTCTTCGCTTTGGGTGTTCACTCTTTCTTTCCCGTTCACCGCAGCACTGAGCGCGTTGATATCATCGACAATTTTCTGATACTCCTTCGTGTCCACAGGCTTGATCGGGGGATTTTGGGCCACATTATAAATTCGGCAGAGTAGCTCATAGGGTTCACGGTTTTCCCCTTCAAGAACAGAGACTGCGCCAGTAGCCATCACTCGCCATTCTCTCACCCAGCCTCCCATGACCACCACCATCATCACCATCCAGTGTTTCATCATCTTTTCTAACCTTTCTCAAAGAAACAACAGGATAACAATTCATTCCCACACAATTGTTATTACACAAAAAACATAATAAAACAGACAAATTCTTGGAGAACGAATATCTCTATAAGGAGGTACCAGGCTCTTGGACGTGAGGCATGGGAAGGGGCCCCGGGTATCCAATCGGGTACGGCGCTTCCAGGAACCCACGGGTTTGCGGTGGCATCTTACAGACTGCCCATACCATCCCCTCCATCACATCATGGTCTGTCTCATCCAACTTGAGAAACTCCCGCCACACCTCCCATTCCCGTGGCCCCCAACCTTCCACCGATCCTGCATAATAGGTCAACTTCAAGGCCAGCACTCGGAATTGCCATAACAAGCGGGGGAACTCTTGCCATACTTTTTCCCGTCTCTCGGGGTCTCCCACGCATCGCCACGGGTTCCGGGCGAAATCTCGTATACTGTACCGAGAAGTGTACCGAGGCATCCATGGATAGGCGGGCTGAAGGAAAGGGTACAAGCTGATTTTCTTTGGGTCTCCAAGGTTTTTCAACAGTACTTCGACCACATCTTTTTCCATGCTCCATTGGGTGTTTTCTGTTTTGGACATGCCTTCAGGGGAGGGTTTGCCAGACATCTTGACTTTGTGGGAGAAAGGGGAATGGTTTAGGGGGATTATTGGGGGAAGGAAACTCAAAATAGTAGAAAAAGGGGGATGTGGGATAATGATACTACTAAAGCTATTTACAAAAACTCACAATGATGCATTCACATTCCCTGCTCCTCCTTTTCAGTAGGTGTTTTCTTGAGGGCACCGTTTGTGGGACTGTGGTGGTGGGCATGCTGGTAGGCACTGGCCAATACAATGCGCGTCATCGGTCCCATGTCCACCGTGGCCCCAAGGCGTTGCCAATCTTCCAGGGAAATAATATGGGCAGTCTTCAGTTTGTCGAGGTCACGTTGGAGGTGCTTCTGCATGAGTGCACGCTTGAGTTTCAGGCCGAGTTGGATATACTCCCGTTTGGCTGGATCGTGGATAAACTTCTCCGGATTTTCGAGAAATTGTTCCATAGTCACGGAAGCATGGCGGTGCATGCCGTACGGCCTGCCGTAGTAAATACTGAAAAAGTTCCACGCATTGACGGCACCCCAGTCGTCCCGGGCCCTCTCCAGGATAGCCTCCACCGCACTCTCCATGGTCCACCTCTCTACCTTCGACGCATGATCCTCCTGGATTGCTTGGGCTTCCTTGCTCATTGTTTTTCAGCTTTTCAAACTGGATGGAAGGGAGATGGCGTGGAAGAGTAATTTAGGGCAGATGAGAGTCCTTCTTGTGTGGAGGTATGGTTGTTGCTTTGGTTTATGTTGGCTTAGATCAATAGGACAGCCATGAGGGCGGTGATGATAATTTGTTGGGATGACGGTCTGGCACTGCCGCTCCGGAGTTTCAGTAATTTGGGAAGATATTTCTGCTCATATCGTTCGCGCCACGTGGTGTTACGGTGTTGCGTGGAGTTCTGGGACTGCACCTGTGTGGCGTTGCTGCTGTCGAGCTCAGTGGTGCGTTTGTCGTAAGTGTCGGTGTCTTCGCTTTGCTCTTCGCTTTGGCTTTCGCTTTCATCAAAGAAGTCCTCCTCACTGGGGTGCTCAATGGTGTCTGATGGTTGTGTTTGGGTTGAACGTTGAACAAAGAGTTGTTCCACTGTCTTCCCATCGAGTGCGTCCTTGAGTTTCTTCCACCAGGGTTTGTTTCTGCCATTGCAATCATCGTACCGCACGTGGATGTGCCGCTCATCACTGCCGTCAGCTTCGGTGTGTTCATCAAATCCCCCAAGTTTATGATGACCCCCCACAACCTTTAGTGTCGATGTGAAGTTCTGCAAGGCAACGTTCAACCTGACTACCTTGTCGGTCAAATTATGGCTACCCTGTTGAGGTTTGCTGCTCCACTCATTAAAGCATCCCCACACAATAGTCTTCCATGATTTATCTAGGTCCTTGGCTTGTCGCTTTTTATAATACGTGTCTACATGCCACCCACCATATTGGTTCTCAATCATATCTTTTCTTTCACTCCCACAGAGTTTAAAGCCGTTTTCTGAGGCAATCCATCCGAACCAGCCGTAGAAGGGATCACCGTACTGTCCCGCTGTGCACAGGCACATGAGGTCGTGGGTGATGGAGCTTCCGGGGAAGTAGAACTTGTCTGTATGTTTGCACCCCCCACAACGCTCACCCCGGTGCCGTAGCGTATGGTGCGTGTAGTATTTGGGTAGGCTTTCCTTAATGCCGCTAATGTGCCTATTACCAATATTCCCAAGAATGGCTTGGGCCAAAGCGCCTTGAAACTCCTTATCCGGCACCTTTTCCGATGTTCTCGATGCATTCCACAAGTCTAAAGACGCCTGAAACACCCCGCAGAGGGCATCATACTCTGCTCCATTGAAATTATATCCTGATTTGTAATCCTCAACACTTCCCCCCCTAACCCCCCTCATTACCATGGCAGTCACCATAAGCATGGCCAACATCCCCTTCCATATCGTCATTGGCTCCCTGATTGCTATCCTTATTCAAACGATGGAGAGAAAGGCAATATACCATCCCATCAAGCAACAACACACCACCATGCAGAAAAAACTCTCACGTAATCAATCACCTCTCCCACCCAATTATGCCTCAACCGTACTTCCAAGAAAAACCCAATCCACACCATTTCTGAAGACGAACTCCAGTATATTTCGCTCAAAATTCCTTATTCCAAATTGTTTTCAAAACTTCTCGGGTAAGGCGCGTACATCACTGAGCGAGAGTGTTTCCCTAATAGAGAGTCCATGATCACCCAGCACTCAATCACGAAAACCATATTCCATGGACAACTGTTATGCCATACTCCATGCATCATTCCTATTTGAACGCCATCCCCCAACAAACCTTTCCTGCCCTCACTCCTCCTCCCTGAAATCGTTAATCCTCGACAGGGGGAACAGCCTTTCCAAGATATCCGCGTACATCCTTAGATTGATCGAGAAGAGGGATACACTGTCATCGTCAGTACTCCGGTCACTTATTATACTTATGATACTGCTCTCACCATCATCCCAAAAGCTTCCCTCATCCACTGATACGCTGTCATCCGACATGTTGTCCCTCTGAAGGTTGTTGGACATAGCTGATTATTCTTTCCTTAACACTGTTTGCTGTTTTAAAAAAATGAATTCTTGGGGAATATTCAAAGGGGGAGGGAGAAATGCACTATTATAAGAGAGGGTGGTTTATCATCAGAGGATCACTGATCAGCCACCACTCACAACAAAATAAAATTCCCATGACATACATATATGCCACACCTCTCCCACTCCCCTTCTCCCCCTACCAACACACTTTCCCTCATTCCTCGGCGACCAATGATCACCTTCGATAAGTTTGTTCTCATTGGGGAATAATTTCTCTCAAACTAACCCTAAGGAGTAATCATCGGGAAATGCATTCGGGGGAGATGGAATGGTGAGCGAGAGGGTCTAACTATCCCCCACTCATTACTTGAAGAACTGTTCTCTCCCTCCACTAAACTCCCCTCGCACAACACGTGACCACGCTCTCCTCCATTGATAACCTCAGAAAGAGTCATTTTCAAAAATCATCGGGACTCAAAAAACAACATCTTCCCTGAGAGACCCTTTTCTCCATGCCCGCCTTCCATAAAGGAAGGGTGTAAAGAATTTTTTGTATCGGTCCCGCTGTTTTAGTGCAGCCCTCCCCGAAATAAGATCACCACGAGAAATACAAAAGCGACAACTATGAGGGCAAAGCGAAAAAGTTCCAGATTCCACCATGGGTGAACCACCAGCGGGGCATCACTTCCACTTCCTTGTTGGTGTTTCTTAAAAGAAAAGGAAAGTGAGCAGAAAATAAAATCGAGAAACAAAGATTGGTACATGAATAGCCAGCATGGATGCTAACCGTTTTAGGAAATGAGGATGGGATGGTGGTGGGAACGGGTGATTGCTTTGTATCTCCCACTTGTTCTCCTCTCAAAGGACAGGCGACCATGGCCATCATTGTTTTTCCCTTGATTACCCTTTCCGAAAATAAAATATAAAGAGAGAGTGTATTTCTAACTATATACTCATTTTACACCAGCATGTGTTTCCGAAAAGAAATTGCTCATGGAAATAATTTGTTTGTTTTATAAATATGGCCATGGTCGGGGAGAAATTGGAATCTGAAGGAGATACCCTATGGGGGAATACGGGATTATGAGCGAGAGGGTCCAACAAGCGTAAGGGTCCAACAAGCGTAAGGGTCCAACAAGCGAAAGGGTCCAACAAGCGAAAGAGTCCAACAAGCGTAAGGGTCTAACAAGCGAAAGGGTCCAACAAGCGAAAGGGTCTAACAAGCGAAAGGGTATAACAAACGTAAGGGTCTAACGAGCGTGAGGGTCCAACAAACGTAAGGGTCTAACAAGTGTAAGGGTCTAACAAGCGAGAGGGTCTTCCATGCGATAGGGTCTACCTGTCCAGTTGGGGTGGGGGTTAGGGTTAGGGTTGAAGCATCTGGTAAAATATACACTAGCTGGAAAGCGTGATCGGCTAACTTTACCCCCTCACAAACATATAGAACCACTCTCTCACTCAACTCCCCTCGCATAACACCTAACCACACCCTTCTCCCGAGATAACCTCAACAAGAGTCATTTACACAAAATATCGGGATTCAAAAAAAACTTCCCTATGATACCCTTTCTTGATGGCCCGCCTTCCCAGGAAAGGGGTGAAGAATTTTCTAATCTTGTCCCCCAGTATTTTAGTGAATCCCTCCCCGAAATAAGATCACCACGAGAAATACAAAAGCGACAACTATGAGGGCAAAGCGAAAAAGTTCCACATTCCACCATGGGTGAACCATCATCACTGGACAACTTGTAACTGCTTGTTGGGGTTTTTAATAAAAAGAAAAGTGGGAAGAAAATAAAATCTGGAGAGGAAGATTGGTAGATGAATAGCCAGCATGAATGCTAACACTTTTAGGAAATGAAGATGGGATGGTGGTGGGCACGGGTGGTCGTTTTATCTCCCACAGTGACTCTCCACCCCAAATGACAGATGAGAATGGCCATCATCTTTAACTCCTGGATTATCCTTCCCGAAAATAAAATATAAAGAGAGAGTGGATTTACAACTGTTTACTCATTTTACACCAGCATGTGTTTCCGAAAAGAATTGATCACGAAATGAAATTTATAAGTTTTATCACCCAGGCCATGATCAGGGAGAAAGTGGAATAGGAACCGGACAGCCTACAGTGGGATACGGCATTATGAGCGTGAGGTTCCAACAAGCGTAAGGGTCCAACAAGCGTAAGGGTCCAACAAGCGTGAGGGTCTTACAAGCGTGAGGGTCTAACAAGCGTAAGAGTCCAACAAAAAAAAAAAAAAAAAAAAAACAAGCTAAGGTCCAACAAGCGTAAGGTCCAACAAGCGTAAGGGTCCAACAAGCGAAAGGGTCCAACAAGCGAAAGGGTCCAACAAGCGAAAGGGTCCAACAAGCGTAAGGGTCTAACAA
>NHOR01000168.1:0-11652 GCA_002287245.1 Trypanosoma congolense | reverse complement strand
CCCTAACCCTAACCCTAACCCTAACCCTAACCCTAACCCTAACCCTAACCCTAACCCTAACCCTAACCCCTAACCCTAACCCTAACCCTAACCCCTAACCCTAACCTAACCCTAACCCTAAACCCCTAACCTAACCTAACCCTAACGCCTAACCCTAACCCTAACCCTAACCCTAACCCTAACCCTAACCCCTAACCCTAACCATAACCCTAACCCTAACCCCTAACTAACCCTAACCCTAACCCTACCCTAACACTAACCCCTAACCCTAACAGCCTAACCCTAACCCTAACCCTAACCCTAACCTAACCCTAACCCTAACCCTAACCCCCTAACCCTAACCCTTAACCCTATAACCCTAACCACCGTTGGAGGGATGGGGAGGGATGAAGGGTGGGGGCATGGGCTGTCAATGAGGTGGAAGGCGGGCTCAAGGAGTGAACGGGCGGATAAGAGGGGTCTTTCAGTTTATGAAGGGGACCCGGAGGTGTCGGAGGGGTGAAAGGATCGTGGAGCTGGTTTCCTTTTCAGAGGAATGGGAAATGGGATGGCTCTCAGTCGTGTATGGGGTGTAGTTTCGGTTTGAAGTGTGACTGAGTTGTTGAAGAGTCTTGGAGGTTTCTTTGCGATCGCCCATTTCGTCTTTGGATGGTGCTTTTGGTGGTTACAGACTTGGTTGAAGTGGTCTCGGGTTGTTCCGTTTCCGATGGCTCCATTTACCACTCTAAGGCTTTCCGCAACTGAGGATATTCTCGTGTGGTTCTTTTCCATTGGATGGAGGCCACTCCGTGGTTATTTCGATGCCGGTTTTCCCTGTCCAGGTGCCTAAAGGACTGCCTGTCTAATTTGCCGCTCTCCTTCTTTTCAGAGGTGTGTTCGAATGTGGGCAGGGGAGGTCGCTATCTGTTTCAGACTTTCTCGTTACAGAGTGGCGGACAAGGGTCGCAATGGCGCCAAAGTCCCGACACCAGCGTCAGTGAAAGACCATCCGCGGAGGTCATCAATTTCGCCATGTAAGCCGTCTGGACGTCCCCCAGAATAACTCAATTCGCCTCCTGTTAGTGGAGCCGTCTTCGACGAGACACGCCGAGGCAGAGGAGGCAGCATGGAATGGATTTCCTTGGAACTTGGTGCGCCCGAGGATGGCGATATCAGCCCCTTTCGGATCGCGATTCAGAACTGCGCCAAGTGTCTGGGAGAGAGATGCCAGAGCGCCAGAATCGCCTCCATTTGTGGCTCAAAAATGCCTCGCCCCCAAATCTCTCGTGGAAGTCGGGTCTCATTCTTTTCTCACTTCTCCACCTCCGCACTGGAGAAGGCCGCAAAGAACGTCATGATGATTTTTATGGTGATTTTTTTTCAGCCTCTTTCGGGCGTCTAAGTGCTATCCCTAATCGCCGTTTCCTTCCCCCATAGTCTCCATGTCAAACTCACCCTCCTGGAGCCCCACCACACCCAGCAAAAAATGAAGAGATAAAATTTTCAAGGTTTCTTTTTATTAGGTTTGAATTTTGTATATTTTTTTTATAATTTCATTTTGTGTGCTTGGTGAAAAAAAGAAAAAAATAAAATAGTTATAGATGCGTTTTGAGGTTGCCTGAGCGCGGTAGGGAAGAAATCGAGGAGGGCAACCATCTCAGATGGCTTCCAATACGATCATTCCAAGCGTCTCTTCCTTTGGATATCTCAGGCCGTCACGCCGCACAGTTATGGATCTAGAAAATTGTCCTAGATCGCTTGTCTCATTCTCCAGTCTTATTCTCTTCACGTAGCCTCTTTGCTGACTGCGTGGGAGGCTCTGGTTGTGTTTGACTGGGGCCTTTACTTGGGGCGTCCCTTGCGTCGCCCGACTCACTGCTGATAACGGTGACTTCGGGTTCCCCGCCCCCGTCCTCACCAGGCTTCTTGGCTGCCGCCTGACTGCTCTCGGTGCTGCTGATATAGATATAAGCAGTTTCTCCCTCCAGCAGCCGGGGCCTGGGCTTCTCGCTGGGTCGTCTCCGTGCTGGAGACCAAATAGTAGTGAGGCTCGTCAGGGCGCACCGGAGCGTCTTGGGAGGGACGGGTCGCCTGCGTGCTCTGGCTCGGCACATGGATGGACTCCGTTCCCTGGTTTTTCGGGCTCGTTTTGTTTATTCTCCGTCATGGTATTTGTCTTCACCGGATGCCTTCAAATAGAGAAGAAAAAAGAGAAGAACCATTCACAAGGAGATCAAACAAAAAGTTCGCACGCACAAAATTTATTGGGGAATTTATTTTTTTAGGAGATCAGGAATAGAAATGGAAAGGAAAGTGTGGGGAGGATGAAAAAGGAAGCCTGGTCCCATCAAAAAGATTACTCATATTCATGTCGTCGAGGTTGGAGGTCTCGTCGTCGCTCTCGCGGCTGTACGCAATCCAGGCCTCGCTTTTGAGGAGGAGGAGAGCGGCGCGGTTTTTGAGAATTTGGTCTTCGAGGGTTTTGGCTTCTTTTAAGAGTGTGTAGAAGCTTTTGAATTTGTTGTGCCAGGGGATGTTGTAGGTTTTTCCATCTTTGCTTTGATGGCTTGCGTAGTCGACGCAGATTTTTTCGTTGTACTTTTCTTCTTTACTCCCACTACTATGACTCCCACAGTCCCGTCACATTCTTTAACCTCACCTTTACCCTTAGTCTCTCCACTGTGGCCAAAAATCTTCTTGCCATTTTTTTTCACGCTCTCTTTCCCCTTCCCAATCATCTCCTCGAACTCCTTAAGCAATTCGGACATGCCCTTTTTCATCGAATTCTCTTCTTTATTTTTCTTGCATTCATCCATGATTTTCCCAATAGAGTCAACGAGGGAAAGGGGGTCTTTGCTGCTTGACTCGTATTTAATTTGAGTCCAGCTTCCCACTTTTCCACCCGTATTTTTTGGTGGCACAAAATAAGCAGCATGGCGAATTGGGATTATTATTTCCACCCTCCCCCACACACGCAAAAAAGATCGTTGAAAAGGGTTTTGCCGGCTCCTTTTCCGTCATGTCCACAGCTCTCACTCACGTTTGTATCATGATTAAAAATGTTCGTCGCGTTGTCTCTAACAATCGTCCAATTCCCCTCATCCTTCGGAAATTTTGTGACATTCTCCCCGTACAACCCCTGCAGCACCGACAGCCTCGCCTCATCAATTTTCTGGTTGACCTTCACGGCGATTTCTCGGCTGTCTTGAATTTCCTTTTCCCCCATCGCAATCAGCTGGCCAATTTCGCGGTGCGCCTCCTGTCGATTTTTTGCGTCCGTGGGGCGCGGATGCGCTTCGAAAAAATCCTTGGCGTCCCAAAGCGTCCCTCGAAAGTTATCCATGTCACCCGTGGTGGCGTTGTAGAGCACCTCGATTTCTTTCAAGATTGCTCGATCCTTGTCTTCATCGTAAATGTAATCTGGCTCGAGCATCATGTCGTTTGCCTCATCCAGGATCCGGCAGAACAACTTAAACTCTCTCTCGCTGGGACGCTCCTTTTCCGAGCGTGCGGACCCAATGCACCACACCAGTGCCACCAGCGCAAACTTCATTATCATTTCTTTAATCTACGTAAGAAAAAAAGAATTAGAATTTTCACTTTCTTCTGTGATGCATTTTTATGGGTGATATCTTGGCACAATGAGGCTAATATCGCGAGTGATCGAAATTTCTGATTAACTCCTCCTTCATAATCAACAAGCTGAGAATATTTTTTCAGGTGACGCAGTTTTGGAAGCAATTTCCCACATTGTTTTGACATCACTCGGAATCCTCGGTTGATCTAGATTGTCTTTGACGAAACACCATAATTTCCATAAATTCCATCACACAAGAAATCGATGAGACGCGTCTTTCCACTATTCAAATTCTCCTCTTAAAAATATCTTCCATCTCACTGAGAAGCATTCACCTCGTATTCTTGGAAGGCGGACTTCTTTCCTGTGGGTCTCTCCCTCCCCTCTTTGCAATTTGGAATGAAAATATTTTCCGTTGTTGGTGGATAATAAGATCTAAAGCGCCTCGATCAGATCCAATGTTTCGGCGGGATCGCATTCAGTGACATCTAAGAAACAGGATGTCATTAAATTTTTTGCAATGAATAGCTTTCAGACTGCGAAGAATGAATTCTAGGATTTCGACGGCACGAAAAAATAAAAGGGATTGATGCTATTGCTGCTCTCACCAGAGTGGAAGGAGATCTTCCGCCTCAGAATCCAACAAATTTCCACACGCTTTTCACGCTCCAAAAAATATATTTTTCCTCGCCTCCTTCGAATGATTCTCTCACAGAAAAAAATTTCATTGCTCAATGAAAAAGCTGACACGCCAGCGAGTGTGGTTTTCCAAAATTTGGAATGATGAAGAATCGCCAAGCAGACAAAAAATTAGAATCAGTTACGGTAGCTGGAATGAATTCCTTCTTACAGAAGATTAGAGTTCTGATAATAATCTCAAGGGAAAAGGATTCTGTGTCCGCATTGTCTCGCTATTTTTAGAAATTTTAGTGTGACTAATGTTCAGCTTTCGCCGAGAGAAAAAAGACATAAAAATATCAAATCGGAAAGAACAATAAATTCCATCCAAAACAAATTTCATTATCGCAACAAATTCCGCTTTTCATCAGTCCTTTTCAGAATCAGAACACCATCACCGATTGAGATGTTGGAGTGGGGTTTAGGGCTCGAGCATTGAATTTGATTCTCACTACAAGAAGCATGTGAGCGTGCCAGCGTCAACATTTCACATGTCATTACACATCTCCACAAGAGGACACATGATGGAATATTCACTTCCTCCATTCAAGTCCTTCTGAAGTAACATAATTTGGCCTTCGTTATAAGCGCCTAACCATAGCGTCAGTGCCCTTAATCTTCCCACTATAGATTGAATACTTCGGTCGCCAACTCTCACAATAAATGCAAAAAAATGAAAAGCTAAAAAAATAAAAAATTGAAATCTTCCTTCCAAGAAGAAAGAATTAGAATTTATAATTTTCCTCAGGGATGCCTCCAGTGATATCTTGGCGCGATGAAGCTAAAGTCTCAATTCTTCGAGAGTTGATTCTTCCTTCATTAATAGCCCGCAATTTAATGGGAATATTTTCCTCAATCGATGCCGCATTAGGGGAAGGCTCTCATATTTTTCTGACATCACTCGGCACCCTCTGCTAATCTAAATTGCCCTTGACGAAACACCGACAGAGAATCCCTAAAATTTCTGATTCAAGAAATCGATGAGACGCGTCTTTCCGCTATTGAAATCCTACTCTGAAAAATATCCTCCATCTCACTGAAAAGCATTCACCTCGTATTCTTGGAGAGATGGCTTCTTTCCTGTGGGTCTCTCTCTTCCCTCTTTGCAATTTGCAATGAAAATATTTTCCGTTGTTGGTGAATAATAAGAGCTAAAGCGCCTCGATCAGATCCAATGTTTCGACGGGATCGCATTCAGTGACATCTAAGAAACAGAATGTCATAAAATGTTTTGTAATGAATGCCTTTCAGACAGCGAAGAATGAATTCTAGGATTTCGACTGCACGAAAAAATAAGAGAGATTGATGATATTGCTGCTGCCACCACAGTAAGAGGAGATCTTCCGCATCAGAAATTAACGTTCACTCCTGCGCCGTACCACTCTCAACGAATTTTATTTTCCCTCAACTCTTCCAAATAATTCTCTCACAGGTAAAGACGGCAAGGCTCAATGCAAAAGCTGATAAACCAATGAGTGTGGCTTCCGGAAAATCAGCAAACAGACAAAAAATAGAATGGTTCAAGTGGCTAGAATGAACTCATTCTTTCCGGGCAACGCAGACCTTGATAAAAATATCCGAGAAGGATACTGCCTCCACAATGTCTCACTGTTTTTCGAAAATTTGTTGTCACTAACGTACAGCTCTTGCTGCTGTAAAAAAAGGTAGAAAAATTCCAAATACGAATAGACAACAAATATCATCACAACACAACCGCCACTCTATCAGAATTATTTCCTCACTGACATCTTCACCCATCGAGATGTTGCGGTGAAAGAGTTAGGGTTAGGATTCCAGCATTACCTTCGACCCCTCTTAGCAGAATCACGTGAGGATACCAATGAAGACTTTCAGCTAAAAAGAAATGACACAACACCCAAAAAGCGCACGTGAAGAAATAATATATTCTCCACTGCATAATTTTGGATGGTATACAGCTCCATTGCTCTAGTAAATGCGACACAACGTGAGAAGATATAAACACTCCAACAAAGTACAAAAAGAAATACACAACCCACACTAATAAAAATGCGATACATTTGCAAAAACACATCACAACAAGACAGAGAAAATTAAACATCCAACAAAAAAAAAGTAAAAAATAAAATTCTGAAAAAGTTTTTGACCCAATTTTTTGCAAAATTTTGAAAAACCACTATGCGCGTCAAATAGGCCCGAAAACGACAAATACGTGCCAAATACGCGTTTTTCGAATTTTTGCGTTTTTGACATTTTTGACCATTTTCAAAAAAACCGGTTTTTGGCCATTTTGGCCCAAAAATGTGAATTTTGGGAAATCGCAAAATGCCCGTTCTCGCTCGAAATTGAATCATTTTTAAAACGGATTTGGCGTTTTCGATGAAATTAGGGACAAACAAATCCCGCACAACCATTTTTGGAACAAAAAAATTTCGCCGAAAAAGTCAAAAAAAAATATTTTTTTACAAAAAAGTTTGCAAAAATTTGAAAAAGTTTTTGACCGAATTTTTTGCAAAATTTTGAAAAACCACTATGCGCGTCAAATAGGCCCCAAAACGACAAATACGTGCCAAATACGCGTTTTTCGAATTTTTGCGTTTTTGACATTTTTGACCATTTTCAAAAAAACCGGTTTTTGGCCATTTTGGCCCAAAAATGTGAATTTTGGGAAAATCGCAAAATGCCCGTTCTCGCTCGAAATTGAATCATTTTTAAAACGACGTTTTCGATGAAAATTAGGGACAAACAAATCCCGCACAACCATTTTTGGAACAAAAAAAATTTTCGCCGAAAAAGTCAAAAAAAAATATTTTTTTACAAAAAAGTTTGCAAAAATTTGAAAAAGTTTTTGACCGAATTTTTTGCAAAATTTTGAAAAACCACTATGCGCGTCAAATAGGCCAAAAACGACAAATACGTGCCAAATACGCGTTTTTCGAATTTTTGCGTTTTTGACATTTTTGACCATTTTCAAAAAACCGGTTTTTGGCCATTTTGGCCCAAAAATGTGAATTTTGGGAAAATCGCAAAATGCCCGTTCTCGCTCGAAATTGAATCATTTTTAAAACGGATTTCGGCGTTTTCGATGAAATTAGGGACAAACAAATCCCGCACAACCATTTTTGGAACAAAAAAAATTTTCGCCGAAAAAGTCAAAAAAAAATATTTTTTACAAAAAAGTTTGCAAAAATTTGAAAAAGTTTTTGACAATTTTTTGCAAAATTTTGAAAAACCACTATGCGCGTCAAATAGGCCCGAAAACGACAAATACGTGCCAAATACGCGTTTTTCGAATTTTTGCGTTTTTGACATTTTTGACCATTTTCAAAAAAACGGTTTTTGGCCATTTTGGCCCAAAAATGTGAATTTTGGGAAAATCGCAAAATGCCCGTTCTCGCTCGAAATTGAATCATTTTTAAAACGGATTTCGGCGTTTTCGATGAAAATTAGGGACAAACAAATCCGCACAACCATTTTTGGAACAAAAAAAATTTTCGCCGAAAAAGTCAAAAAAAAATATTTTTTTACAAAAAGTTTGCAAAAATTTGAAAAAGTTTTTGACCCAATTTTTTGCAAAATTTTGAAAAACCACTATGCGCGTCAAATAGGCCCGAAAACGACAAATACGTGCCAAATACGCGTTTTTCGAATTTTTGCGTTTTTGACATTTTTGACCATTTTCAAAAAAACCGGTTTTTGGCCATTTTGGCCCAAAAATGTGAATTTTGGGAAAATCGCAAAATGCCCGTTCTCGCTCGAAATTGAATCATTTTTAAAACGGATTTCGGCGTTTTCGATGAAAATTAGGGACAAACAAATCCCGCACAACCATTTTTGGAACAAAAAAAATTTTCGCCGAAAAAGTCAAAAAAAAAAATATTTTTTTACAAAAAATTTGCAAAAATTTGAAAAAGTTTTTGACCAATTTTTTGCAAAATTTTGAAAAACCACTATGCGCGTCAAATAGGCCCCAAAACGACAAATACGTGCCAAATACGCGTTTTTCGAATTTTTGCGTTTTTGACATTTTTGACCATTTTCAAAAAAAACCGGTTTTTGGCCATTTTGGCCCAAAAATGTGAATTTTGGGAAAATCGCAAAATGCCCGTTCTCGCTCGAAATTGAATCATTTTTAAAACGGATTTCGGCGTTTTCGATGAAAATTAGGGACAAACAAATCCCGCACAACCATTTTTGGAACAAAAAAAATTTTCGCCGAAAAAGTCAAAAAAAAATATTTTTTTACAAAAAAGTTTGCAAAAATTTGAAAAAGTTTTTGACCCAATTTTTTGCAAAATTTTGAAAAACCACTATGCGCGTCAAATAGGCCCAAAACGACAAATACGTGCCAAATACGCGTTTTTCGAATTTTTGCGTTTTTGACATTTTTGACCATTTTCAAAAAAACCGGTTTTTGGCCATTTTGGCCCAAAAATGTGAATTTTGGGAAAATCGCAAAATGCCCGTTCTCGCTCGAAATTGAATCATTTTTAAAACGGATTTCGGCGTTTTCGATGAAAATTAGGGACAAACAAATCCCGCACAACCATTTTTGGAACAAAAAAAATTTTTCGCCGAAAAAGTCAAAAAAAAATATTTTTTTACAAAAAAGTTTGCAAAAATTTGAAAAAGTTTTTGCCAATTTTTTGCAAAATTTTGAAAAAAACTATGCGCGTCAAATAGGCCCGAAAACGACAAATACGTGCCAAATACGCGTTTTTCGAATTTTTGCGTTTTTGACATTTTTGACCATTTTCAAAAAAACCGGTTTTTGGCCATTTTGGCCCAAAAATGTGAATTTTGGGAAAATCGCAAAATGCCCGTTCTCGCTCGAAATTGAATCATTTTTAAAACGGATTTCGGCGTTTTCGATGAAATTAGGGACAAACAAATCCCGCACAACCATTTTTGGAACAAAAAAAATTTTCGCCGAAAAAGTCAAAAAAAAAATATTTTTTTACAAAAAAGTTTGCAAAAATTTGAAAAAGTTTTTGACCCAATTTTTTGCAAAATTTTGAAAAAAACTATGCGCGTCAAATAGGCCCGAAAACGACAAATACGTGCCAAATACGCGTTTTTTCGAATTTTTGCGTTTTTGACATTTTTTGACCATTTTCAAAAAAACCGGTTTTTGGCCATTTTGGCCCAAAAATGTGAATTTTGGGAAAATCGCAAAATGCCGTTCTCGCTCGAAATTGAATCATTTTTAAAACGGATTTCGGCGTTTTCGATGAAAATTAGGGACAAACAAATCCCGCACAACCATTTTTGGAACAAAAAAAATTTTCGCCGAAAAAGTCAAAAAAAAATATTTTTTTACAAAAAATTTGCAAAAATTTGAAAAAGTTTTTGACCCAATTTTTGCAAATTTTGAAAAACCACTATGCGCGTCAAATGGCCCGAAAACGACAATACGTGCCAAATACGCGTTTTTCGAATTTTTGCGTTTTTGACATTTTGATTTTCAAAAAAACGGTTTTTGCCATTTTGGCCCAAAAATGTGAATTTTGGGAAAATCGCAAAATGCCCGTTCTCGCTCGAAATTGAATCATTTTTAAAACGGATTTCGGCGTTTTCGATGAAAATTAGGGACAACAAATCCCGCACACCATTTTTGGAACAAAAAATTTTCGCCGAAAAAGTCAAAAAAAATATTTTTTTTACAAAAGCAAAAATTTGAAAAAGTTTTTGACCCAATTTTTTGCAAAATTTTGAAAAACCACTATGCGCGTCAAATAGGCCCAAAACGACAAATACGTGCCAAATACGCGTTTTTCGAATTTTTGCGTTTTTGACATTTTTGACCATTTTCAAAAAAACCGGTTTTTGGCCATTTTGGCCCAAAAATGTGAATTTTGGGAAAATCGCAAAATGCCCGTTCTCGCTCGAAATTCAATCATTTTTAAAACGATTTCGGCGTTTTCGATGAAAATTAGGGACAAACAAATCCCGCACAACCATTTTTGGAACAAAAAAATTTTCGCCGAAAAAAGTCAAAAAAAAATATTTTTTTAAAAAAAGTTTGCAAAAATTTGAAAAAGTTTTTGACCCAATTTTTTTGCAAAATTTTGAAAAACCACTATGCGCGTCAAATAGGCCAAAACGACAAATACGTGCCAAATACGCGTTTTTCGAATTTTTGCGTTTTGACATTTTTTGACCATTTTCAAAAAAACCGGTTTTTGGCCATTTTGGCCCAAAAATGTGAATTTTGGGAAAATCGCAAAATGCCGTTCTCGCTCGAAATTGAATCATTTTTAAAACGGATTTCGGCGTTTTCGATGAAATTAGGGACAAACAATCCCGCACAACCATTTGGAACAAAAAAAATTTTCGCCGAAAAAGTCAAAAAAAATATTTTTTAACAAAAAAGTTTGCAAAAATTTGAAAAGTTTTTGACCCAATTTTTTGCAAAATTTTGAAAAACCACTATGCGCGTCAAATAGGCCAAAACGACAAATACGTGCCAAATACGCGTTTTTCGAATTTTTGCGTTTTTGACATTTTTGACATTTTCAAAAAAACCGGTTTTTGGCCATTTTGGCCCAAAAATGTGAATTTTGGGAAATCGCAAAATGCCCGTTCTCGCTCGAAATTGAATCATTTTTAAAACGGATTTCGGCGTTTTCGATGAAAATTAGGGACAAACAAATCCCGCACAACCATTTTTGGAACAAAAAAATTTTCGCCGAAAAAGTCAAAAAAAATATTTTTTTACAAAAAAGTTTGCAAAAATTTGAAAAAGTTTTTGACCCAATTTTTTGCAAAATTTTGAAAAACCACTATGCGCGTCAAATAGGCCCGAAAACGACAAATACGTGCCAAATACGCGTTTTTCGAATTTTTGCGTTTTTGACATTTTTGACCATTTTCAAAAAAACGGTTTTTGGCCATTTTGGCCCAAAAATGTGAATTTTGGGAAAATCGCAAAATGCCCGTTCTCGCTCGAAATTGAATCATTTTTAAAACGGATTTCGGCGTTTTCGATGAAAATTAGGGACAAACAAATCCGCACAACCATTTTTGGAAAAAAAAAATTTTCGCCGAAAAAGTCAAAAAAAAAATATTTTTTTTACAAAAAATTTGCAAAAATTTGAAAAGTTTTTGACCCAATTTTTTGCAAAATTTGAAAAAAACCACTATGCGCGTCAAATAGGCCCCAAAACGACAAATACGTGCCAAATACGCGTTTTTCGAATTTTTGCGTTTTTGACATTTTTGACCATTTTCAAAAAACCGGTTTTTGGCCATTTTGGCCCAAAAATGTGAATTTTGGGAAAATCGCAAAATGCCCGTTCTCGCTCGAAATTGAATCATTTTTAAAACGGATTTCGGCGTTTTTCGATGAAAATTAGGGACAAACAAATCCGCACAACCATTTTTGGAACAAAAAAAATTTTCGCCGAAAAAAGTCAAAAAAAAATATTTTTTTACAAAAA
>NHOR01000025.1:0-78406 GCA_002287245.1 Trypanosoma congolense | reverse complement strand
AAAAAAATTTGCAAAAATTTGAAAAAGTTTTTGACCCAATTTTTGCAAAATTTTGAAAAACCACTATGCGCGTCAAATAGGCCCCAAAACGACAAATACGTGCCAAATACGCGTTTTCGAATTTTTGCGTTTTTGACATTTTTGACCATTTTCAAAAAAAACCGGTTTTTTGGCCATTTTGGCCCAAAAATGTGAATTTTGGGAAAATCGCAAAATGCCCGTTCTCGCTCGAAATTGAATCATTTTTAAAACGGATTTCGGCGTTTTCGATGTAAATTAGGGACAAACAAATCCCGCACAACCATTTTTGGAACAAAAAAAAATTTTCGCCGAAAAAGTCAAAAAAAAATATTTTTTACAAAAAAGTTTGCAAAAATTTGAAAAAGTTTTGACCCAATTTTTTGCAAAATTTTGAAAAAACCACTATGCGCGTCAAATAGGCCCCAAAACGACAAATACGTGCCAAATACGCGTTTTTCGAATTTTTGCGTTTTTGACATTTTTGACCATTTTCAAAAAAACCGGTTTTTGGCCATTTTGGCCCAAAAAGTGAATTTTGGGAAAATCGCAAAATGCCCGTTCTCGCTCGAAATTGAATCATTTTTAAAACGGATTTCGGCGTTTCGATGTAAATTAGGGACAAACAAATCCCGCACAACCATTTTGGAACAAAAAAAATTTTCGCCGAAAAAGTCAAAAAAAAATATTTTTTTACAAAAAAGTTTGCAAAAATTTGAAAAAGTTTTTGACCCAAT
Source organism: Trypanosoma congolense (assembly GCA_002287245.1). Taxonomy (NCBI): domain Eukaryota; phylum Euglenozoa; class Kinetoplastea; order Trypanosomatida; family Trypanosomatidae; genus Trypanosoma; species Trypanosoma congolense. The sequence continues at coordinate 77,651 of NHOR01000025.1, read as the reverse complement.
TTTTTGCAAAATTTTCGAAAAACCACTATGCGCGTCAAATAGGCCCCAAAACGACAAATACGCGCCAAATACGCGTTTTTCGAATTTTTGCGTTTTTGACATTTTTGACCATTTTCAAAAAAACCGGTTTTTGGCCATTTTGGCCCCAAAATACGAATTTTGGGAAAATCGCAAAATGCCCGTTCTCGCTCGAAATTGAATCATTTTTAAAACGGATTTCGGCGTTTCGATGTAAATTAGGGACAAACAAATCCCGCACAACCATTTTTGGAACAAAAAAAATTTTCGCCGAAAAAGTCAAAAAAAAATATTTTTTTACAAAAAAATTTGCAAAAATTTGAAAAAGTTTTTGACCCAATTTTTTGCAAAATTTGAAAAACCACTATGCGCGTCAAATAGGCCCCAAAACGACAAATACGTGCCAAATACGCGTTTTTCGAATTTTTGCGTTTTTGACATTTTTGACCATTTTCAAAAAAACCGGTTTTGGCCATTTTGGCCCAAAATGTGAATTTTGGGAAAATCGCAAAATGCCCGTTCTCGCTCGAAATTGAATCATTTTTAAAACGGATTTCGGCGTTTTCGATGAAAATTAGGGACAAACAAATCCCGCACAACCATTTTTGGAACAAAAAAAATTTTCGCCGAAAAAGTCAAAAAAAAATATTTTTTTACAAAAAAGTTTGCAAAAATTTGAAAAAGTTTTTGACCCAATTTTTTGCAAAATTTTGAAAAACCACTATGCGCGTCAAATAGGCCCCAAAACGACAAATACGTGCCAAATACGCGTTTTTCGAATTTTTGCGTTTTTGACATTTTTGACCATTTTCAAAAAAACCGGTTTTTGGCCATTTTGGCCCCAAAATGTGAATTTTGGGAAAATCGCAAAATGCCCGTTCTCGCTCGAAATTCAATCATTTTTAAAACGGATTTCGGCGTTTTCGATGAAAATTAGGGACAAACAAATCCCGCACAACCATTTTTGGAACAAAAAAAATTTTCGCCGAAAAAGTCAAAAAAAAATATTTTTTTACAAAAAGTTTGCAAAATTTGAAAAAGTTTTTGACCCAATTTTTTGCAAAATTTTGAAAAACCACTATGCGCGTCAAATAGGCCCCAAAACGACAAATACGTGCCAAATACGCGTTTTTCGAATTTTTGCGTTTTTGACATTTTTGACCATTTTCAAAAAAACCGGTTTTTGGCCATTTTGGCCCAAAAATGTGAATTTGGGAAAATCGCAAAATGCCCGTTCTCGCTCGAAATTGAATCATTTTTAAAACGGATTTCGGCGTTTTCGATGAAAATTAGGGACAAACAAATCCCGCACAACCATTTTTGGAACAAAAAAAATTTCGCCGAAAAAGTCAAAAAAAAATATTTTTTTACAAAAAAGTTTGCAAAAATTTGAAAAAGTTTTGACCCAATTTTTTGCAAAATTTTGAAAAACCACTATGCGCGTCAAATAGGCCCGAAAACGACAAATACGTGCCAAATACGCGTTTTTCGAATTTTTGCGTTTTTGACATTTTTGACCATTTTCAAAAAAAAACGGTTTTTGGCCATTTTGGCCCCAAAATGTGAATTTTGGGAAAATCGCAAAATGCCCGTTCTCGCTCGAAATTGAATCATTTTTAAAACGGATTTCGGCGTTTTCGATGAAAATTAGGGACAAACAAATCCCGCACAACCATTTTTGGAACAAAAAAATTTTCGCCGAAAAAGTCAAAAAAAAATATTTTTTTACAAAAAAGTTTGCAAAAATTTGAAAAAGTTTTTGACCCAATTTTTTGCAAATTTTTGAAAAACCACTATGCGCGTCAAATAGGCCCCAAACGACAAATACGTGCCAAATACGCGTTTTTCGAATTTTTGCGTTTTTGACATTTTTGACCATTTTCAAAAAAAACGGTTTTTTGCCATTTTGGCCCCAAAATGTGAATTTTGGGAAAATCGCAAAATGCCCGTTCTCGCTCGAAATTGAATCATTTTTAAAACGGATTTCGGCGTTTTCGATGTAAATTAGGGACAAACAAATCCCGCACAACCATTTTTGGAACAAAAAAAATTTCGCCGAAAAGTCAAAAAAAAATATTTTTTACAAAAAAGTTTGCAAAAATTTGAAAAAGTTTTTGACCCAATTTTTTGCAAAATTTTGAAAAACCACTATGCGCGTCAAATAGGCCCGAAAACGACAAATACGTGCCAAATACGCGTTTTTCGAATTTTTGCGTTTTTGACATTTTTGACCATTTTCAAAAAAACCGGTTTTTGGCCATTTTGGCCCAAAAATGTGAATTTTGGGAAAATCGCAAAATGCCCGTTCTCGCTCGAAATTGAATCATTTTTAAAACGGATTTCGGCGTTTTCGATGTAAATTAGGGACAAACAAATCCCGCACAACCATTTTTGGAACAAAAAAAATTTTCGCCGAAAAAGTCAAAAAAAAATATTTTTTTACAAAAAAATTTGCAAAAATTTGAAAAAGTTTTTGACCCAATTTTTGCAAAATTTTGAAAAACCACTATGCGCGTCAAATAGGCCCCAAAACGACAAATACGTGCCAAATACGCGTTTTTCGAATTTTTGCGTTTTTTGACATTTTTGACCATTTTCAAAAAAACCGGTTTTGGCCATTTTGGCCCAAAAATGTGAATTTTGGGAAAATCGCAAAATGCCCGTTCTCGCTCGAAATTGAATCATTTTTAAAACGGATTTCGGCGTTTTCGATGTAAATTAGGGACAAAACAAATCCCGCACAACCATTTTTGGAACAAAAAAAATTTTCGCCGAAAAAGTCAAAAAAAAATATTTTTTTACAAAAAAGTTTGCAAAAATTTGAAAAAGTTTTTGACCCAATTTTTTGCAAAATTTTGAAAAACCACTATGCGCGTCAAATAGGCCCCAAAACGACAAATACGTGCCAAATACGCGTTTTTCGAATTTTTTGCGTTTTTGACATTTTTGACCATTTTCAAAAAAACCGGTTTTGGCCATTTTGGCCCCAAAATGTGAATTTTGGGAAAATCGCAAAATGCCCGTTCTCGCTCGAAATTGAATCATTTTTAAAACGGATTTCGGCGTTTTCGATGTAAATTAGGGACAAACAAATCCCGCACAACCATTTTTGGAACAAAAAAAATTTTCGCCGAAAAAGTCAAAAAAAAATATTTTTTTACAAAAAAATTTGCAAAAATTTGAAAAAGTTTTTGACCCAATTTTTTGCAAAATTTGGAAAAACCACTATGCGCGTCAAATAGGCCCGAAAACGACAAATACGTGCCAAATACGCGTTTTTTCGAATTTTTGCGTTTTTGACATTTTTGACCATTTTCAAAAAAACCGGTTTTTGGCCATTTTGGCCCAAAAATGTGAATTTTGGGAAAATCGCAAAATGCCCGTTCTCGCTCGAAATTGAATCATTTTTAAAACGGATTTCGGCGTTTTCGATGTAAATTAGGGACAAACAAATCCCGCACAACCATTTTTGGAACAAAAAAAATTTTCGCCGAAAAAGTCAAAAAAAAATATTTTTTTACAAAAAAGTTTGCAAAAATTTGAAAAAGTTTTTGACCCAATTTTTTGCAAAATTTTGAAAAACCACTATGCGCGTCAAATAGGCCCCAAAACGACAAATACGTGCCAAATACGCGTTTTTCGAATTTTTGCGTTTTTGACATTTTTGACCATTTTCAAAAAAACCGGTTTTTGGCCATTTTGGCCCCAAAATGTGAATTTTGGGAAAATCGCAAAATGCCCGTTCTCGCTCGAAATTGAATCATTTTTAAAACGGATTTCGGCGTTTTCGATGTAAATTAGGGACAAACAAATCCCGCACAACCATTTTTGGAACAAAAAAAATTTTCGCCGAAAAAGTCAAAAAAAATATTTTTTTACAAAAAAATTTGCAAAAATTTGAAAAAGTTTTTGACCCAATTTTTGCAAAATTTGGAAAAACCACTATGCGCGTCAAATAGGCCCGAAAACGACAAATACGTGCCAAATACGCGTTTTTCGAATTTTTGCGTTTTTGACATTTTTGACCATTTTCAAAAAAAACCGGTTTTTGGCCATTTTGGCCCAAAAATGTGAATTTTGGGAAAATCGCAAAATGCCCGTTCTCGCTCGAAATTGAATCATTTTTAAAACGGATTTCGGCGTTTTCGATGAAAATTAGGGACAAACAAATCCCGCACAACCATTTTTGGAACAAAAAAAATTTTCGCCGAAAAAGTCAAAAAAAAATATTTTTTTACAAAAAAGTTTGCAAAAATTTGAAAAAGTTTTTGACCCAATTTTTTGCAAATTTTGAAAAACCACTATGCGCGTCAAATAGGCCCCAAAACGACAAATACGTGCCAAATACGCGTTTTTCGAATTTTTGCGTTTTTGACATTTTTTTTTGTTTTTTTTTGGAATAAAATTTGGACGATTTTATTTTTGGTGAAAAATTTATATTTTTTTGTTTTTCGTTTTATCTATTTGGATGATTTGTGAGCGATATTTATAATTGTTGTTTGAGATGATGAGATGGCATGATGTCAGTATGATATGTTTACTTATTATGCCAGTGAATTATTGGCTTTCGAAAGATTTTAGTGTGGAAAGTAATATTTCATCTCGTATCTTTTTGTGGTGCTGTGTCATAGCTTGTAAGGAAAATGTTGTCATTGTCTCATTCACTTCGTTTTAGTGATGAGAATCAAGCTGAATGTTCGAACCCTTAATCTTTCTCCTTCAACTTTCACCATAGCGCTTCGATTGTTATCTCTGTCCTGAGACGGAAAGGAGCTGAGAAAAACTGAATTCGTTGCGATATTGAAGGTTATGTTGGATGATATTTATCGTTTATGCCGATTTGAAATTTTTACTTTTATATACTAGTTTTTTTCCAGCAGAAAAAGTTGAATGTTAGCTAAAGAAAATTTGTAGTGAATAAGTGAAACATTGTGGCGCATTATCCTCTTTTCCGGAGATTATTATCAGAACTTGAATCGCCCGTGCGAGGATTTATTCTTGCTGCCTTAACTCATTCTAATTTTTGCACTTCTTCCAATTCTTTGAGAGCCACATACATCGTGGAATCAGCTCTTGAATTGAGCCTTGCCGTCTTTACTTGTGAGAGAATTATTTGGAAGAGTTGAGGGGAAATTAAATTCATGGAGGAGCATGTGAATGTTCGTTGTTGGATTCTGAGGCGGAAGATCTCCTCCTACCGTGGTGAGAGCAGTGATAATACCAACCCTTTCATTCTTTCGTGCAGTCGAAATCCTAGAATTCATTCTTCGCAATCTGAAATGCAACCATTACAAAAAATTTAAGGACATCCTATTTCTTAGATATCACTGAATGCGAGCCCACCGAAACATTGGATCTGATCGAGGCGCTTTAGCTCTCATTATCCACCAACAACGCAAAATATTTTCATTCCAAATTGCAAAGAGGGAAGAGAGAGACCCACAGGTAGAGAAGCCATCTCTCCAAGAATACGAGGTGAATGCTTTTCAGTGCGATGGAGGATATTTTTAAGAGGAGATTTTGAATGATGGAAAGACGCGTCCCATCGATTTCTTGAATCAGAAATTTTAAGGATTCTCTGTTGGTGTTTCGTCAAGGTCAATTTAGATTAGCAGAGAGTGCCGAGTGATGTCAGAAACAATGTGAGAATCCTTCCTTAAATGCGGCATTGATTGAGGAAAGTATTTCCATTAAATTGCGGGCTATTAAAGAAGGAAGAATCAACTCTTGATGAATTGAGACTTTAGCTTCATCGCGCCAAGATATCACCAGAGGCATCCCTGAGGAAAATTATAAATTCTAATTCTTTTTTCCTGCAAGGAAGATTTCAATTTTTTCGTCTTTTAGCTTTTCAGTTCTTTGCATTTATTGTGAGAGTTGGCGACCGAAGTATTCAATCTGTAGTGGGGAAGATTAAGGGCACTGACGCTATGGTTAGGCGCTTATAACGAAGGCCAAATTATGTTACTCCAGAAGGACTTGGATGGAGGAACTAATATTCCATCATGTGTCCTCTTGTGGAGATGTGTAATGACATGTGAAATGTTGACATTGACACACTCACGTGTTTCTTGTAGTGAGAATCAAACTCAATGCTCGAGCCCTAAACCCCACTCCAACATCTCAATGGGTTATGGTGTTCTGATTCTGAAAGAGACTGATGAAAAGCGGAATTTGTTGCGATAATGAAATTTGTGTTGGATGGAATTTATTGTTCTTTCCGTTTTTAAATTTTTTATGTTTTCTCCTGAGCGAGAACTTGAACAGTAGTCACACTAAAATTTCTAAAAACAGTGAGACTTTCTGGACACAGAATCCTTTTCCCCGGAGATTATTATCGGCGCTTGAATTACCTGAGAGGAGGAATTCATTCCAGCTGCCTTAACTCATTTTAATTTTTTGCATTTCTTCCAAATTTTCATCATCCTAATTTTTGAAAACCACACTCGCTGGCGTGTCAGCTTTTTCATTGAGCCTTGCCGTTTTTTTTTTGGTGGGAGAATCATTCGAAGGGGGCGATGAAAAGTAAAATTTCGGAGCGTGGTTAAGCGTGTGGGCATTTGTTGGATTCCGAGGCGGAAGATCTCCTCCCACCGTGGTGAGAGCAGCATTAGCATCAATCCCTTTTATTTTTTCGTGCAGTCGAAATCCTAGAATTCATTCTTCGCAGTCTGAAAGGCATTCATTACAAAAATTTAAGGACATCCTATTTCTTAGATGTCACTGAATGCGAGCCCGCCGAAACATTGGATCTGATCGAGGCGCTTTAGCTCTTATTATCCACAAACAACGGAAAATATTTTCATTCCAAATTGCAAAGGGTAAGAGGTAAGGGAGAGGCCTACAAGGAAAAGTTTGTCTCCCCAAGAATACGAGGTGAATGCTTTTCAGTGAGATGGAAGATATTTTTTAGAGGAGGGTTTGAATAGTGGAAAGACGCGTCTCTTGGGTTTCTGGTGGCCTCAAAACTGTCTCGACTGAAAAAATGAAAATTCTAAATTATTTTTTTTAGGGAAAATTTTTGGAGACGCGAAAAATTTTGGAAAAGCTGCTCCACGCCACGAAGACCTCGATGGCCACCTACCAAAAAGTCATCCAGTTAAAATCGAGCGACAAAGAGGACGCCGAGTTTGTTTCCTACACCGTCAAGAGGAGGATCGCGAACGAGAAAATCAAGCACGCGATGGAGAAAGCGAACGACGTTTACAGTCGAATGGAAGAGGAGCTGATTCAAGCGAAAAAAGAACGCACCCTCGCGCGAAATAATTTGGTGCACGCGATTTACGGCGTGCAGGTCGGCGAATTGCCCAAAGAGGAAAACATCACCGAAGTGCTGAAAAACGTCAGCCGATCGAGTATCTCGAACGCCGATGGCGGTTTAAAAAAAGTGAAGTACCACGACGATTCAACGGAGCCGACGTGCGGCGGAAAAGGCGAAAACGGCGCCGGATTCACGCTCATCAACGATTTTTACTGTTTGTGTGTAGGCAAGGAAAATACGAAAGCGGTTTGTCATCCGAAAATAGCTGGACCGTGTCGTTGTTGTTGTTGCAAAGAATGTTCTCCGGGATGCAAATGTGATAGCTCTTGTGATTGCAATAAATGTACTTGCGGTGGGAAGTGCCAAGGCTGCGAAAACCATAAAAAATGGATGTACCTCTTTGACGTGAAAAACAATAAAATTATAGACGTCCCTGAAGGATGGAAGCTCATCCGAAAAGCATGCAATGAGACATTCACAGAAGCCGTCAACACCACTGCCGAGAGCATCCAAGAGGTGCTGAACAAGTTTAATGAATTGTTTGGGAGTAACAACAATACAAAAGATGGAATAAAAGCAAGCAGTGACGGCGAGATCGAATCTCGTCGCTTGTTTGTTCTGGGTTTTCTGAAGCATTTGACCTGGGGTCAAGGTTGCAAAGGAAGCGATGATTCCGTCTGCGTCAACTACTGGGGTGTTTCCAATCTCGGCATCGGCATCGTGTGGCAGAACTACATGATCGAGGCGCAGAAGCATCTCCAACAAATGGACAAGCATATTAAAAAAGCTTTACAACTCTCCACTATGATCCAGAAGCTCAAAGAGTCGGCCGAGGAAAGCTATCGGAATAGTACTCATGGTGGCTTGCTCTGGTCGGAAGATAAGGGGTCACGAAAGAAATTCTTCTTAAATTTACTCATTTTTCTTGCTTCGTTTTTTTAATTATTTGTCAGCAATAAAAACATGTTCCATGCCCAACAAAAACCGCGACACCTCACAAAACTTTTCTCCTTCTATTTCAGTTAAAATAGAGAGATGCTACGAAGAGGAGTGACACTATTATTATTTTTACTATTCTGGGTGAGGGTTCCTGAATGTCAGGCAACAGATAAAGAAAACGCCGGTGAGGCTGAGATCTTTTGTCAAATTCGTCTGCTATCTGAGAACGACCCCGAGAAGCTCGTCTTCGAGAATGCGGGGCGGGAAAAACAGATCATGCGGCGCATCGAGAAGGTGGGTCCTGAGATTCGGAGACTCGTGGGGGACGCGCGCAGGCGGCGTTCCTCTCTTATCACCCAGTTTAATGATCTTGTGAAGGAGGCTCAAAAGCTCATGGGAACTATAAGGGACCTGCGACGGAACGTGGCGGAGAGGCGTCTTTCCGCAAAAAGACACTTGCATCAAGTCATTTTTGGGGAGTACGGGGGTGAGGGCAAGGACACAGGGGAACTGGGCGGATCAGCGGATACGGTTAAGAAGATTTTTAGCAACACCACGTTCCAAGAGTCGTGTGGGGGGAGCGGGGATAAGATGGCCGGAAAAAGCCTCATTAATGATTTCATTTGCTTGTGTGCTAAATGGATACAGGTGCCTGAAAAATACGACCAACAAAACGATCAAAGTATCTGTAAGTACGGCGTGACCACGAAAGTGGATGGCAACTTTAAGAACTGGACGACGGTCTGGCACGAGAACAATCATCGGATTTGCGTTAACACCCCCCCGCTCACGCCGACGCCTCAAAATATCCACAAGATCGTCGCGCTGTTCGAGAGGGCTGTGGAGAGGGAGCAATCTGGGTCGCAAGTCAAGAATGTGTTTGGGTATGTGAACAACGACAACAAGGAAAAAGTTTGTAACGCCTCCAAGGCCGGCTTTACCTGCGTGAACTACAATTTCACCTTGGCAAATGGCGGCATCGAGTGGGTCAACCACCTCAAGAACGCCTCTCAGGACCTCCAAGATATGGGGCGCTATGCTGAGGAATCGGAGAGCAGTCTGCCTCAGCTAGAGCTGCTCGAATACAACGCCCTCCTTCTCTACGAAGAAGCCAAATACTCCACGCACCTTCCACAGGCTGTGCCTTCCAATGAGACCGACACCAACAGTAGCAATGAAAGTTACGAGGGGGATCACACCAATTCCACCAATTTCTCTCAAGAGGGGGAATTCGAAGAGGAAGACAACGAGGAGAGCAAGGACGCTACGTGGAAGGGAGGCCCTCTGTGGCGCGGATTTGTTTTTTTTCTTGTTTCTTTTTAATCATAAAATTGGAGACCCTCGCGTGACTGCGTGTGCATGAGAAACAATGAAAATCTCTGTGACACGATGTTGTCAGTTTTTTTATTCTTTTAGGAAATGAAAGCGATGGTAATAAGGAAGTTTCTTCTGATGGCACTGGCGTTCTGTGCGGGTTTCGCCTCCGCTCAACCCAGTGCCGCCGAATTTAATTTATTTTGCCGGATTTGGACGGAAGCCAACGACATGATGCTGGAGCCGGATTATATCTATGATGAAGAGAAGGATAAAGAAATTGTAAAAGAAATGCAGGTGCTTTTTAACGCCACGACAGACAACATGGAAGACTTTCGAAAGATGCTGTGGGTGACGAAGGATTTTTTTCAGGAGCACCCTCCACCGACGCATTCGGGGAGCCGGAAAAGGGCGCACAGGGAAATCAAGCACTTCATTGATGAGGGGGAAAAGAAAATCCAGGAAAGCCGGGAGCTGGCGAAGGAAGTCAACCAGAAAATTGAGGCGGCGAAATTATCTGCGGCGCAAGGGTTTTATGGGGAACATGTGAAGGAGGTTCCAAAAAATGACGGGAATCTTACGGAAATTCTAGGTGATACGGGAAGTATTTTTAATCATAACAACACTCCGGGGGACAGTTGTGGGAACACACAAAAAGCCGGCAAAACACTCCTCAATGATTTCTTTTGCGTGTGCGTGGGGGACGGTAAGGCAGATAGTGAAGGGCCCTGTTCTGGCTATCTTTTACCACCAAGAAAGGGCCGTGACAATCACGGCGGGTGGAAAAAGATGAAATACGAAACTGCCGGCAAACCAGCTCTTGAGTTTCATGAATCCATTAAAAAAATCGAGAAAGTTTGCAAGAACACGCTGGAGGAGACTTCACGAAAAAACATTCTCGGTTTGCTGGATGAATATGAGAAGATGATTGGGAAGGGGACAGAAAACGGCGCTAAGGACAAGAAGATTTTTGGACACAGTGGGAGGAGGAATAAAAAAGAAGTTACCAAGTGTGATGGGAGTGGGAACCAGGGTGGTGGCACTAATGCCGACAAGGAAACAAGAAACGCAGATATCTGTGTCGATTACAAAAACAATCTAAAAGGTGATGGAAAATACGACATCCCCTGGCACGAAAAATTCAAAAACTACACCAAAATCATGAAGGAAGCCAAAATAATTGAAGAAAGGATATTGAAAAACCGCGCGGCGCTCATCCTCCTCAAAAGCCAAGCCTGGGTCGCCTACAATCGCGAGAGCGATGACGAAACATCCAACCTCGACGACATGAATCTTTCCAATCTTTTGGATGGAACCCAACTGCCTCCCTTTTCCCTCCTCCCCTACTTATCTATTTTCCTCTAAAACCAACACCCTCCTACACGTTTTATACTTTCCTGTGCATCAGTTTTATCTCTCACCCTTCCTTCTGTAAAAATACCGTTTCTGACTCCTTTTCTCTGGATATCTCCAAGCTAGTCAAGATGGACCCTAGAAAGAACTCCATCTCCCCGAGGAGCCTTGGAGAGCCAAAGAAAATCATCCCTTCTCTCGAACCCATGGCGATGCGTGGGAGACGCCGAGGGAAGGGAAAAACTACGAGAGTTTCTCCATATTCATGGGATCCATCTTGAAATTATGGAGGGGATGGTATGGTGACTCTGTAAAATGCCATCCCAGCCACGTAAAATACTGGAAACGCCGTACCCGATTGGATACGCCGGGCCCATTCCCATGCCTCCTCCATAAGAGGGATCGGGATCTTCGTCATCCCTCTAAAGTCTGTTCGCTTACTTCACTGGCACGGCATCCCATCGATAAGGGTCTCTTCCCCCACCCTATCTTGCTTCTCCTCTTACCCTCCCTTATTCCAGAAGGCTAAGGAGAGTTTGACAAGGGAAAGCAACACCTTAAACTCATCGATAGGGAGGAAGGAGGTGGACCATGGACAGTACGGTGGAAGCTGTCCTGGAGAAGGCCCGGGAGGACTGGGGCGCGATCCAAGCCCGGGACTTTTTTAGTATCTATTACAAGGAGACGTACCATCTTCCCGCCCATTTTCCCCTGACCATGCGGCAGTTTTTGGAAAATCCGGAGAAGTTTGTTCCCGACGCAAAAGCACGGAAACATGTGGATTTGTGGTTGAAAATCCGACGCGCCCGCATGCAAAAGCACCTCCAACTGGATCTCGCCAAGCTGAACGCGGCCAACATTGTGTCTCTAGAGGACTGGTTCTGCCGAGGCGGAGCGGTGGACATTGGACCCATGGCGCGCCGCGTACTGGGCGACGCAACTTTTCAGGCCGCCCTCCACCAACATTCCCAGAGGGTGTTATCCAAATGAAAAGACGACCACCTAGTATAAAAGATATGAGAAAAGGGAATGGAATAGAGTTGATTGTTGGCTTTTGTGATTCTGTGGAAAGAGGAATGATGGTAGCATACTATCCGTGTCCATGGTTATTCCACGATGTCAAGTGGTCTTCTTCCTAACCGTTTTCCCTAACCCTAAGGCTAGAAACACTCTCCATCAATCCCAAGGGTCACGCCGATGTCTCAAAGTCCGCCCTCGTCCCCGTCCCCCGAAGGCAGGGCCCCTGGAGGAGCCCTTCTCCCATGGAGCATGGAAAAAGATGTGGTGGACGTCTTGTTGGACGGTGTTCTCCCGGCGAAGGAGATCAACCTGTACTGGTTCCTCAAACCCGTGTACCCTCACCTCACGGGGGGAATCGCCCGCTTTTCTTTACTTGACTTTGTCCGAAACCCACGGCGATTCATACAAAAGGAGAATTGGTGTGACCTCATTTGGCAGAATCTCCCCCGTCTGGTGTGGAAATTTAAGGAGTGTGTTCGTCCGCGGCTGCGACAACATGGACACCCGGATGGCTGGAAGGCTGCGCAATGGGAGTGCTGGCAGATCTACGTCAACATGGACGACACGCCCCTGGACGTCATCGACCGGGAGATCTGGCGTCGGTGTCGACGACCTCCCAAGACCCATTCCCAACCGTTAGAGGGGAACATTCTTTTTATACAGACCACGCCGTCCGTCCTCCACGTGCCGTACCCCATAGGGTACTGGGTTCCGCGGTTCATGTTGCCGCCTCCACCGTAGGAACCCGTTGGATAAACATTTCTTTTTTTCCACGGCCCCTTAAGGGATACTTTCACTTTTCATTGTTTTGACATTTTTATGGTAGAGAGTGCTTAACGATCCCATACGCCTCACGGATTCCTTGGCTCATGGGGTACGCCTTAAGGTTCACTTACTCTCGGGTGTTTGGAAGGCTCGTCGGACCTATCTCTTTCTTTTTATTTCTTTTTCTTTCTCATTCTGAATAATGGGTTAGGGTTAGGGTTAGGGTTAGGGTTAGGGTTAGGGTTAGTGAAAAAGGTTCCGAAGTACTGGTCATACGGAGGAACCCTTCACTAATCTTAACCTCCTACATTAAGTTCAGTCACACTTAGGCCTAGAAAGCTTATCACAACGCAACCGTGTGAGATATTTAAACCGGTGTGCCTTGTTAATCCGGCGAGCGAGATATTAAATATAAGGGTGTAAAATCTATTGACGCGTTTATATTGTCGTGTTGCCTCGATCCACCCGAAACAAAGATCCACTGCGATAAGCTATACGGCCATACACAGTCTCAATTTGTATGTCAAAAAAGGCACCAATATATACGAAAATCTTCTGGTCACGACGGCGTAAATACTTACGATTGGTGGTAGATAGAATTGTTACTACAAATACTCAACTCTTTAACCGGTGGTCCAGCAATACAGTAGAAGAGGACTGCACAACAGGACCACTATTGAGAAAATTTTGTAGGACAGCTCAAGGGGTCTTAAAAAGATATCAACGCCTACTCGATCGTACTACTAATTTACAATCCATCAAAACGTACACGAATTTTGTGGTTAGTCTTATTGAGATAGGGGCGGAGCAAGAGCTGGCAATACGTGATTTATACGACGACGGATTGTTAGAAGGGGAACCGTGGTGGAAAAGGAAGAAGAAGAAATCCTAAACCTTTTCCCACCCACGAATTTACCTACTAAACCGCACTGCCACTTGAGCTATCTACAGCATACGATTGAGGCGTACATCATTATACCGCTAAACGAATATCCACCCAAGTTGGTCGAAACAATAAAGTATTATTTATATAAGGGGACACCCATTGAGCGCCAGCGAGTCAAGCACCAGCTCAGGGGTATACGCGAATATCAGGAGGAACGGAATCGATCTACAGCGACACAACGAGACATACGGGAGATAGCACTTCGATTGGATCTGCCCGTTCGATCACCGAGGTAGATCCAACCAACGAGGATAAGACACGAAAGGATCGAGTTCTGATTAAGAAACTGGAACTCAGCCTTGATATTTGTTCGCGTAGTGTGTGGCGCCTCGAACAACAGGGGAGAAGATACGTGAACGACCTTTACGCTCGTACTAAAGAGAACAAAGAACAGCTGGATATCCTAGCGGACAAGATTCGGAATCTTGAAGCGTATGTCGACCATACCGGACACGCTGTTAGACGATGCGTCGAGGCTAGCGAGGAACGAAGCACAAGCGCTACAACAGCAGATCCAGTCTATGGAGGGTGCACTGGTAAGCAGATCGGGAATTTCCTCGCAGACACATACATATGTGCCAGGAACGCAGCCCGAGGAGCAAGTCTCGCACTCTACGTCCTTAAATCAGCCGTTCCAAACCCAGCCAACGCTGACTCAGCTCGACAACAGGACCCAAACCCCATTGACGGCCCGACGAATGGGGGATAACCTGGCAAGCACACTTCCCCCTTTCTCTCAAGATCATCAAATGCGAGTGGACGATGCAAAACGTCTTAATAGTCAGAAATTGCAGCAGATGTGTATGGAGCATCCGGATGCAACGGAGACACAATACCACTCTGCTGATGGATTTCCCCCACGATTTCTCCGCATAAAAAGGGATGCTAAAGAGGCTCGGCCCCTAATGAAGCCTGATATTCCGGTGGGGTCAGTATACCAGGAACCGGATTCAGCGCCACGTATCATCATGGACCCTGAGTTGCGACGTACGATTGGGACCAAGATACTAGAGGCGGATATTGTAAATAAACGGGTCCTTCACTTGCATAATGCGAGGACGGATCTTAGGCGATTCGAATCGGGAGAGTACGGTATAGAATTTACGGAAGAAATGCAGATAGCGTTGCGAACATTTAACGGTACGATTTATATCCTTGAGAGATACGGCCCTGCTATTACCATTGAGGGAATCTTAAAAGCGCATGGAGCGACATGGAAGAAGCACCTAGAATGGATGGGCCGTATGGATGAGAATGGAAGGGAAATTCAAGGCAACGAAGCCTCTGGACGATTCGATAAATACCGATCCGCCTTTCAAGCGGCGTGCTTCTGGGCTGACCACCACGAGCGTACGATATATGCCTTGGCAGGGCCTCTAGCGGAAGAAGTAGTGACGTTCTCCCAAACCGAATATAATGATATGCGAAGCGCATTTACTACATGGGTCATAATTATAATCGGGAAAATCCACGCGGGAAGAAATATTGACCCTGAAGTAATCCGCAACAGATACGCCGAAGGAATAGGCGACGACTTGCAAAAGGCCATCGATGAACACATCAACAGCTTTATTGCAAGGAAATATGCCCGGGCCCCTTATTCGAGGCGCCCCCTAATGCCACGAGGAACATGGGTGGCCGGTAAACAATATTATTATGGTAATAAGGGGCGTCACCGACGTATGTCAACAGAGAGTCGCCAGGGGAAAAATATCCATCACCAGTACACGAAATACGGAAAGAAAACCGAGTACATTTCGCTTCAAAATATTAAGAGACGATCGTTATCAATTAATCAAGGCCGTTCTACATCACGCCATTATATGACTACTACGCCACAGAGACGAAGAAAAAACGACGGGACAAAATATCAAAGGGAAGCGTCAACCCAATTTCGCCGCCGGCACAAGGAATGATAATAAAACATCGTCGTTTCCGTCATCGCCCGCGTCCCAGGCGTCCGAGACCTCGAGATGAGGCACCAGAGGAGTGGTCTGCAAAAGTCTCCTCTTATCCCCGATATTTTTACAATGATTTCCCCCCTGCGTCAGCCAGCGATGACTTACTGTACCTTATTCGTCAACAACGAAATCAGGCAGAGCTCGAAAGGAGAAATCATGGGTCGTTAAAAAGCGACGATTGTCTTCGTATCGTTCCGGACAATCGGGCTTAACGGTTGAACAGGCTCGACGGCTGGGCCATTGCCCCCTCGCCAATCAACACGCGTTAAGGACACGGGTCAGTCCACGCCCGTTAATTAAAGGAGTCACAATACTCGCCCAGAAGACCACGTTACTCCCTAAGGAGCAGGGTCAGGATCTTCCCCTGCAGGACGTGGTGGTAGATACCATGAACATCGCGGCTCTTACGAGGATAATGACCCGGAGAGTGCGTCGACGTTTCAAGTATCTACTGTCCCTCTTTGGACTACAAACTGCCGACACGACGTATCGAGGAAAATTTGGACTCTCCCTAGACGATGCTAATAAACTAGCGCAACAAGGTATTATTGAACGGATCCAACACGACAAGATTAAAGGATTTGCCTGGCCATTTTGTGTAGCGGAATTAAAGAAAACGGGATGGAGGCGCCGCATGATACTATGGCCAGAAGAAGGAAACTTTACGGTCCGAACCTCGTATAACTATAGACCGTCCTTAAATCTCTATAATCGAATTAAATACTTACCTACGGTATGGCATGACGGTCCAGCATTACGAATAGACCTTAAAGCGTCCTTCTACCAAATACCTTTAACTTTTGAAGCAACGCAAAAGCTGGTATTCTGGGCAGGACCATATAAAGGCGGTGAGTGGTACGCTTTTCAGCGTCTCCCTATGGGCCATACGCTCTCGCCCGAAATTATGCAAATAGCGATGTCAACACTAATGCGCGATGAGCGATTTACTAACCTGCCTGATATGGTCAAGCCCTATATTGTTGATACGTGGTTGGATGACGCACGAATTTTAGCCTCCTCGGAACAAGACTTAATGGAATTGGGGGAGCTAATACGTACGAGGCTGTGGGAATGTAACGCAACCATTGGTGAATGGGAAGTCGCAAAGGAGTATGACTTTATCGGAATACACTGGAACCACCGGGACCATACGGTATGTAATTCACAGCGTGTTATTCAAAAGATCAAACTAATTGCAGATAAGGACTTCTGGCATGCCATTAAAACGGGAAAAGGCGTGAAGGCAACACGAATGGAAATGTTAATCGCACGCCTTATAATGGCATCTGGAGTGACGGGCATTGATCTTTTTAATCATCATGCATGTATCAGAACTCTGCGCCGTCGCCTAGCTGGGTTAACTCAAACACGAATAGATTACCTGATACGATTGCATAAATCCACGTACCGTTCCTTGGACCGATGGGTAAACCAATGTCTTGCGAATAAACCGCGGAGACCAATGCGCCCACATAATAGTAATGGGTCGCAGGTGCGTCACTTCACCATATGTACGGATGCTTCTGTCATAGGATGGGGCGGTATCGTCTATGATAACTTAAACGGTGGAATATCAACATACGGAGGTCCATGGAAGAAGAGAAAGTTGGCTAAAGAGATAGCGTGCCTGGAGGCACAAGCGCTACTCAATACCTGGGAGCAGTGGAAGGTTACGCTTTGTCCTTCGTTCAGGCGCCTGTGTTCCCATAATGGGAATAGACCTGCCCATGACGTCGCCGCACGCACTGCGAACTCTACGTTTCATTTCCGCTTTATGGTAGACAGCAGTGTTTTACAATGGGCCCTCACCAAACGACGAAGTAGGAATCGTTTCGTTTGGAAATGTATACGACCAATAATGAGGGATATGGAAAAATTAAACATCAACGGCAACACGACATATGCGACGTCCTATGTGAAGTCGAGCGAGAATCCGGCGGATGAAATCTCCCGACTGCGACCACTTAATAAGGGGAAGGTGCATCGCAGTGTCATAGCGGACACTGACGCAGGGAGATCCCCGGAAGGCATTACCTGGATATATGACGACACTCATGCATTGGGCCTATAAGTAACCCTCCATAGCAATATGGCCTGATTAAGGGATATAATAGCAATATGGTACATTAGGGAAATCAGGCGCTATGGAAGCTGATTGGTACTTAGGGTTACTTAGGCCAACATGCACCAGACCAGTATTAAGTACCAAGGAAAATCTAAACAAAACCTTATATGAATAATGCTGATGGATAAGTATGCATAATCCTATCTCCTGATTTATTAGATTGGTACTTAGGGTTAGGGTTAGGGTTAGTGAAAACCCACCCAACTGTCGTCCCGCCCAGAAGATGGATTGAGGTATGCCTTTGACGTAACAGTAAGTTCCTACTCATCCTGTCTGACACCCCGCAGTCCTGTTTGGTTTTGTATTTTGTTTGTACGCGGTAGGTCGGGAGGTCTCTAAGGGGAACGTGATAAGTATGTTTACATACCAGGCCATCGTTAAAGACGACCCCATGAGACTCAAAGACCTACCCGTTAAAAATTGTTTGAGTGAGTTACACCTCACAATTGTAAACATACTACGAGGCTACTTTTGCTTACTATATACCTGTACCCATTCCACCGTACTATTGGACTAATACGATAACTGGGAAATTTGTGTCACACCCTGGGACCCCTCAAGTGGCTACAACTTGGGGAGAAAGGGGAGTAGCGGACCAATGGAAAATCGGGGATGGACCAGGATACTGTCAGGATGGGGAAAAGGGGTAAAAAACGTCGACGACTGACTGCTAGACGTCGATAATCGGCTGCTGAACGTCGAAATTTAACCGCTGTTATACCGTCGACATTTAACAGCTACCGTCGATAAGTGACCGCTCTTTCGAATTTTGACTGCGGCCGTCGATAATTGACAGCTCCCACAACTCTGACAGCTTTATGTATGTAAGAGGAATAATAACCTCGACAAGAGCGTCTTCGTAGTGTATCTAATAATACCAATAGTTTTGTTATTTTCTTTGCGCACCCCCCGGACTGCGGGTTTTAACCCTTTTTACCTTTCTCTCGCGTTCCGTTAGCGCACACGGAATGAAGCCGGTAAAACGGGTACCAATTGTACATAGTTGCCTGATTTCCGAATATAATGGTACATTAGGGAAATCAGGCGCTATGGAAGCTGATTGGTACTTAGGGTTACTTAGGCCAACATGCACCAGACCAGTATTAAGTACCAAGGAAAATCTAAACAAAACCTTATATGAATAATGCTGATGGATAAGTATGCATAATCCTATCTCCTGATTTATTAGATTGGTACTTAGGGTTAGGGTTAGGGTTAGTGAAAACAGGTTCCGAGGTACTGGTCATACGGAGGAACCCTTCACTAATCTTAACCTCCCTCATTAAGTTCAGTCACACTTAGGCCTAGAAAGCTTATCACAACGCAATCGTGTGAGAAAGCCGAGTCGGATTGGGATTCCCTAAACCTGTTTATTACCACCTGCGTTATCATATTGATAACTATATACATTGGCGCGTTTATATTGTCGTGTTGCCAATACTTTGCCCCTCAAAATAAAAGATCCTTCTATGAAATAGGGCGGCAGGTGTGGAGAGACACGAATTATTGGGTGCGTACTGGCATTAGGGGATTGTGTATACTGACGGCGATCGTATGTATTGTTTTATACGCGGTATATGATATCATTGCATTCACTAACATACATCGACGCCAGCTTATACAATTATTAATCATCAGTGTAGTGGGAACGGCAATAATCGATTACTGGAATCTGTGGAACAACTCCGCAAAGGCTGACAAAACTGCGAAGGCTCCTTTGTTATTGAGAATTTGCTTGGTAGGACGGAAATTATTGCAGCGGTACATTAGGATATTGCTCTACATCCAGAAACTCGAGGAAATTAAAACGTTTAAGGATTTCATCTGGAACTTTATCACTACCGGGGCGGAACACGAATTGGCTATGCTTGAGTTCTTTGAGGATGGAATAGGTGAACGTGGACCCGGTGGGGTTAAAGGCGACGATGAAATACTAAAGAATTTCCCACCCACAGACACACCCCCAGAACCAGAATGTCAATTAGAGCAACTACAGCAAATACTAGAAGAATATATATCAATAACAATTGACAGCTATCCACCCAAAGTGGTCTCAACGATTAAGTACTATTTGTACAAGGGAAATCCCACTGAAACAAAGTGTATTATGAGTCAACTGCGTAGTATACACGAATATCAAAAAGAAAGGAAACGATCTATGGCGGCACAAAAGAATATACAAGAAACGGCACGTAAACTAGATCTACCTACTCGCTCAACGATATAAAATCGTCAAGAGTAGGAAAGGCGTGAAGAAATAAACGATCTGGGACAATTACACTAGACCTAATATTTGACACGGGATGCAACGGAGACACAATACCACTCTGCTGATGGATTTCCCCCACGATTTCTCCGCATAAAAAGGGATGCTAAAGAGGCTCGGCCCCTAATGAAGCCTGATATTCCGGTGGGGTCAGTATACCAGGAACCGGATTCAGCGCCACGTATCATCATGGACCCTGAGTTGCGACGTACGATTGGGACCAAGATACTAGAGGCGGATATTGTAAATAAACGGGTCCTTCACTTGCATAATGCGAGGACGGATCTTAGGCGATTCGAATCGGGAGAGTACGGTATAGAATTTACGGAAGAAATGCAGATAGCGTTGCGAACATTTAACGGTACGATTTATATCCTTGAGAGATACGGCCCTGCTATTACCATTGAGGGAATCTTAAAAGCGCATGGAGCGACATGGAAGAAGCACCTAGAATGGATGGGCCGTATGGATGAGAATGGAAGGGAAATTCAAGGCAACGAAGCCTCTGGACGATTCGATAAATACCGATCCGCCTTTCAAGCGGCGTGCTTCTGGGCTGACCACCACGAGCGTACGATATATGCCTTGGCAGGGCCTCTAGCGGAAGAAGTAGTGACGTTCTCCCAAACCGAATATAATGATATGCGAAGCGCATTTACTACATGGGTCATAATTATAATCGGGAAAATCCACGCGGGAAGAAATATTGACCCTGAAGTAATCCGCAACAGATACGCCGAAGGAATAGGCGACGACTTGCAAAAGGCCATCGATGAACACATCAACAGCTTTATTGCAAGGAAATATGCCCGGGCCCCTTATTCGAGGCGCCCCCTAATGCCACGAGGAACATGGGTGGCCGGTAAACAATATTATTATGGTAATAAGGGGCGTCACCGACGTATGTCAACAGAGAGTCGCCAGGGGAAAAATATCCATCACCAGTACACGAAATACGGAAAGAAAACCGAGTACATTTCGCTTCAAAATATTAAGAGACGATCGTTATCAATTAATCAAGGCCGTTCTACATCACGCCATTATATGACTACTACGCCACAGAGACGAAGAAAAAACGACGGGACAAAATATCAAAGGGAAGCGTCAACCCAATTTCGCCGCCGGCACAAGGAATGATAATAAAACATCGTCGTTTCCGTCATCGCCCGCGTCCCAGGCGTCCGAGACCTCGAGATGAGGCACCAGAGGAGTGGTCTGCAAAAGTCTCCTCTTATCCCCGATATTTTTACAATGATTTCCCCCCTGCGTCAGCCAGCGATGACTTACTGTACCTTATTCGTCAACAACGAAATCAGGCAGAGCTCGAAAGGAGAAATCATGGGTCGTTAAAAAAGCGACGATTGTCTTCGTATCGTTCCGGACAATCGGGCTTAACGGTTGAACAGGCTCGACGGCTGGGCCATTGCCCCCTCGCCAATCAACACGCGTTAAGGACACGGGTCAGTCCACGCCCGTTAATTAAAGGAGTCACAATACTCGCCCAGAAGACCACGTTACTCCCTAAGGAGCAGGGTCAGGATCTTCCCCTGCAGGACGTGGTGGTAGATACCATGAACATCGCGGCTCTTACGAGGATAATGACCCGGAGAGTGCGTCGACGTTTCAAGTATCTACTGTCCCTCTTTGGACTACAAACTGCCGACACGACGTATCGAGGAAAATTTGGACTCTCCCTAGACGATGCTAATAAACTAGCGCAACAAGGTATTATTGAACGGATCCAACACGACAAGATTAAAGGATTTGCCTGGCCATTTTGTGTAGCGGAATTAAAGAAAACGGGATGGAGGCGCCGCATGATACTATGGCCAGAAGAAGGAAACTTTACGGTCCGAACCTCGTATAACTATAGACCGTCCTTAAATCTCTATAATCGAATTAAATACTTACCTACGGTATGGCATGACGGTCCAGCATTACGAATAGACCTTAAAGCGTCCTTCTACCAAATACCTTTAACTTTTGAAGCAACGCAAAAGCTGGTATTCTGGGCAGGACCATATAAAGGCGGTGAGTGGTACGCTTTTCAGCGTCTCCCTATGGGCCATACGCTCTCGCCCGAAATTATGCAAATAGCGATGTCAACACTAATGCGCGATGAGCGATTTACTAACCTGCCTGATATGGTCAAGCCCTATATTGTTGATACGTGGTTGGATGACGCACGAATTTTAGCCTCCTCGGAACAAGACTTAATGGAATTGGGGGAGCTAATACGTACGAGGCTGTGGGAATGTAACGCAACCATTGGTGAATGGGAAGTCGCAAAGGAGTATGACTTTATCGGAATACACTGGAACCACCGGGACCATACGGTATGTAATTCACAGCGTGTTATTCAAAAGATCAAACTAATTGCAGATAAGGACTTCTGGCATGCCATTAAAACGGGAAAAGGCGTGAAGGCAACACGAATGGAAATGTTAATCGCACGCCTTATAATGGCATCTGGAGTGACGGGCATTGATCTTTTTAATCATCATGCATGTATCAGAACTCTGCGCCGTCGCCTAGCTGGGTTAACTCAAACACGAATAGATTACCTGATACGATTGCATAAATCCACGTACCGTTCCTTGGACCGATGGGTAAACCAATGTCTTGCGAATAAACCGCGGAGACCAATGCGCCCACATAATAGTAATGGGTCGCAGGTGCGTCACTTCACCATATGTACGGATGCTTCTGTCATAGGATGGGGCGGTATCGTCTATGATAACTTAAACGGTGGAATATCAACATACGGAGGTCCATGGAAGAAGAGAAAGTTGGCTAAAGAGATAGCGTGCCTGGAGGCACAAGCGCTACTCAATACCTGGGAGCAGTGGAAGGTTACGCTTTGTCCTTCGTTCAGGCGCCTGTGTTCCCATAATGGGAATAGACCTGCCCATGACGTCGCCGCACGCACTGCGAACTCTACGTTTCATTTCCGCTTTATGGTAGACAGCAGTGTTTTACAATGGGCCCTCACCAAACGACGAAGTAGGAATCGTTTCGTTTGGAAATGTATACGACCAATAATGAGGGATATGGAAAAATTAAACATCAACGGCAACACGACATATGCGACGTCCTATGTGAAGTCGAGCGAGAATCCGGCGGATGAAATCTCCCGACTGCGACCACTTAATAAGGGGAAGGTGCATCGCAGTGTCATAGCGGACACTGACGCAGGGAGATCCCCGGAAGGCATTACCTGGATATATGACGACACTCATGCATTGGGCCTATAAGTAACCCTCCATAGCAATATGGCCTGATTAAGGGATATAATAGCAATATGGTACATTAGGGAAATCAGGCGCTATGGAAGCTGATTGGTACTTAGGGTTACTTAGGCCAACATGCACCAGACCAGTATTAAGTACCAAGGAAAATCTAAACAAAACCTTATATGAATAATGCTGATGGATAAGTATGCATAATCCTATCTCCTGATTTATTAGATTGGTACTTAGGGTTAGGGTTAGGGTTAGTGAAAACCCACCCAACTGTCGTCCCGCCCAGAAGATGGATTGAGGTATGCCTTTGACGTAACAGTAAGTTCCTACTCATCCTGTCTGACACCCCGCAGTCCTGTTTGGTTTTGTATTTTGTTTGTACGCGGTAGGTCGGGAGGTCTCTAAGGGGAACGTGATAAGTATGTTTACATACCAGGCCATCGTTAAAGACGACCCCATGAGACTCAAAGACCTACCCGTTAAAAATTGTTTGAGTGAGTTACACCTCACAATTGTAAACATACTACGAGGCTACTTTTGCTTACTATATACCTGTACCCATTCCACCGTACTATTGGACTAATACGATAACTGGGAAATTTGTGTCACACCCTGGGACCCCTCAAGTGGCTACAACTTGGGGAGAAAGGGGAGTAGCGGACCAATGGAAAATCGGGGATGGACCAGGATACTGTCAGGATGGGGAAAAGGGGTAAAAAACGTCGACGACTGACTGCTAGACGTCGATAATCGGCTGCTGAACGTCGAAATTTAACCGCTGTTATACCGTCGACATTTAACAGCTACCGTCGATAAGTGACCGCTCTTTCGAATTTTGACTGCGGCCGTCGATAATTGACAGCTCCCACAACTCTGACAGCTTTATGTATGTAAGAGGAATAATAACCTCGACAAGAGCGTCTTCGTAGTGTATCTAATAATACCAATAGTTTTGTTATTTTCTTTGCGCACCCCCCGGACTGCGGGTTTTAACCCTTTTTACCTTTCTCTCGCGTTCCGTTAGCGCACACGGAATGAAGCCGGTAAAACGGGTACCAATTGTACATAGTTGCCTGATTTCCGAATATAATGGTACATTAGGGAAATCAGGCGCTATGGAAGCTGATTGGTACTTAGGGTTACTTAGGCCAACATGCACCAGACCAGTATTAAGTACCAAGGAAAATCTAAACAAAACCTTATATGAATAATGCTGATGGATAAGTATGCATAATCCTATCTCCTGATTTATTAGATTGGTACTTAGGGTTAGGGTTAGGGTTAGTGAAAACAGGTTCCGAGGTACTGGTCATACGGAGGAACCCTTCACTAATCTTAACCTCCCTCATTAAGTTCAGTCACACTTAGGCCTAGAAAGCTTATCACAACGCAATCGTGTGAGAAAGCCGAGTCGGATTGGGATTCCCTAAACCTGTTTATTACCACCTGCGTTATCATATTGATAACTATATACATTGGCGCGTTTATATTGTCGTGTTGCCAATACTTTGCCCCTCAAAATAAAAGATCCTTCTATGAAATAGGGCGGCAGGTGTGGAGAGACACGAATTATTGGGTGCGTACTGGCATTAGGGGATTGTGTATACTGACGGCGATCGTATGTATTGTTTTATACGCGGTATATGATATCATTGCATTCACTAACATACATCGACGCCAGCTTATACAATTATTAATCATCAGTGTAGTGGGAACGGCAATAATCGATTACTGGAATCTGTGGAACAACTCCGCAAAGGCTGACAAAACTGCGAAGGCTCCTTTGTTATTGAGAATTTGCTTGGTAGGACGGAAATTATTGCAGCGGTACATTAGGATATTGCTCTACATCCAGAAACTCGAGGAAATTAAAACGTTTAAGGATTTCATCTGGAACTTTATCACTACCGGGGCGGAACACGAATTGGCTATGCTTGAGTTCTTTGAGGATGGAATAGGTGAACGTGGACCCGGTGGGGTTAAAGGCGACGATGAAATACTAAAGAATTTCCCACCCACAGACACACCCCCAGAACCAGAATGTCAATTAGAGCAACTACAGCAAATACTAGAAGAATATATATCAATAACAATTGACAGCTATCCACCCAAAGTGGTCTCAACGATTAAGTACTATTTGTACAAGGGAAATCCCACTGAAACAAAGTGTATTATGAGTCAACTGCGTAGTATACACGAATATCAAAAAGAAAGGAAACGATCTATGGCGGCACAAAAGAATATACAAGAAACGGCACGTAAACTAGATCTACCTACTCGCTCAACGATATAAAATCGTCAAGAGTAGGAAAGGCGTGAAGAAATAAACGATCTGGGACAATTACACTAGACCTAATATTTGACACGGGATGCAACGGAGACACAATACCACTCTGCTGATGGATTTCCCCCACGATTTCTCCGCATAAAAAGGGATGCTAAAGAGGCTCGGCCCCTAATGAAGCCTGATATTCCGGTGGGGTCAGTATACCAGGAACCGGATTCAGCGCCACGTATCATCATGGACCCTGAGTTGCGACGTACGATTGGGACCAAGATACTAGAGGCGGATATTGTAAATAAACGGGTCCTTCACTTGCATAATGCGAGGACGGATCTTAGGCGATTCGAATCGGGAGAGTACGGTATAGAATTTACGGAAGAAATGCAGATAGCGTTGCGAACATTTAACGGTACGATTTATATCCTTGAGAGATACGGCCCTGCTATTACCATTGAGGGAATCTTAAAAGCGCATGGAGCGACATGGAAGAAGCACCTAGAATGGATGGGCCGTATGGATGAGAATGGAAGGGAAATTCAAGGCAACGAAGCCTCTGGACGATTCGATAAATACCGATCCGCCTTTCAAGCGGCGTGCTTCTGGGCTGACCACCACGAGCGTACGATATATGCCTTGGCAGGGCCTCTAGCGGAAGAAGTAGTGACGTTCTCCCAAACCGAATATAATGATATGCGAAGCGCATTTACTACATGGGTCATAATTATAATCGGGAAAATCCACGCGGGAAGAAATATTGACCCTGAAGTAATCCGCAACAGATACGCCGAAGGAATAGGCGACGACTTGCAAAAGGCCATCGATGAACACATCAACAGCTTTATTGCAAGGAAATATGCCCGGGCCCCTTATTCGAGGCGCCCCCTAATGCCACGAGGAACATGGGTGGCCGGTAAACAATATTATTATGGTAATAAGGGGCGTCACCGACGTATGTCAACAGAGAGTCGCCAGGGGAAAAATATCCATCACCAGTACACGAAATACGGAAAGAAAACCGAGTACATTTCGCTTCAAAATATTAAGAGACGATCGTTATCAATTAATCAAGGCCGTTCTACATCACGCCATTATATGACTACTACGCCACAGAGACGAAGAAAAAACGACGGGACAAAATATCAAAGGGAAGCGTCAACCCAATTTCGCCGCCGGCACAAGGAATGATAATAAAACATCGTCGTTTCCGTCATCGCCCGCGTCCCAGGCGTCCGAGACCTCGAGATGAGGCACCAGAGGAGTGGTCTGCAAAAGTCTCCTCTTATCCCCGATATTTTTACAATGATTTCCCCCCTGCGTCAGCCAGCGATGACTTACTGTACCTTATTCGTCAACAACGAAATCAGGCAGAGCTCGAAAGGAGAAATCATGGGTCGTTAAAAAAGCGACGATTGTCTTCGTATCGTTCCGGACAATCGGGCTTAACGGTTGAACAGGCTCGACGGCTGGGCCATTGCCCCCTCGCCAATCAACACGCGTTAAGGACACGGGTCAGTCCACGCCCGTTAATTAAAGGAGTCACAATACTCGCCCAGAAGACCACGTTACTCCCTAAGGAGCAGGGTCAGGATCTTCCCCTGCAGGACGTGGTGGTAGATACCATGAACATCGCGGCTCTTACGAGGATAATGACCCGGAGAGTGCGTCGACGTTTCAAGTATCTACTGTCCCTCTTTGGACTACAAACTGCCGACACGACGTATCGAGGAAAATTTGGACTCTCCCTAGACGATGCTAATAAACTAGCGCAACAAGGTATTATTGAACGGATCCAACACGACAAGATTAAAGGATTTGCCTGGCCATTTTGTGTAGCGGAATTAAAGAAAACGGGATGGAGGCGCCGCATGATACTATGGCCAGAAGAAGGAAACTTTACGGTCCGAACCTCGTATAACTATAGACCGTCCTTAAATCTCTATAATCGAATTAAATACTTACCTACGGTATGGCATGACGGTCCAGCATTACGAATAGACCTTAAAGCGTCCTTCTACCAAATACCTTTAACTTTTGAAGCAACGCAAAAGCTGGTATTCTGGGCAGGACCATATAAAGGCGGTGAGTGGTACGCTTTTCAGCGTCTCCCTATGGGCCATACGCTCTCGCCCGAAATTATGCAAATAGCGATGTCAACACTAATGCGCGATGAGCGATTTACTAACCTGCCTGATATGGTCAAGCCCTATATTGTTGATACGTGGTTGGATGACGCACGAATTTTAGCCTCCTCGGAACAAGACTTAATGGAATTGGGGGAGCTAATACGTACGAGGCTGTGGGAATGTAACGCAACCATTGGTGAATGGGAAGTCGCAAAGGAGTATGACTTTATCGGAATACACTGGAACCACCGGGACCATACGGTATGTAATTCACAGCGTGTTATTCAAAAGATCAAACTAATTGCAGATAAGGACTTCTGGCATGCCATTAAAACGGGAAAAGGCGTGAAGGCAACACGAATGGAAATGTTAATCGCACGCCTTATAATGGCATCTGGAGTGACGGGCATTGATCTTTTTAATCATCATGCATGTATCAGAACTCTGCGCCGTCGCCTAGCTGGGTTAACTCAAACACGAATAGATTACCTGATACGATTGCATAAATCCACGTACCGTTCCTTGGACCGATGGGTAAACCAATGTCTTGCGAATAAACCGCGGAGACCAATGCGCCCACATAATAGTAATGGGTCGCAGGTGCGTCACTTCACCATATGTACGGATGCTTCTGTCATAGGATGGGGCGGTATCGTCTATGATAACTTAAACGGTGGAATATCAACATACGGAGGTCCATGGAAGAAGAGAAAGTTGGCTAAAGAGATAGCGTGCCTGGAGGCACAAGCGCTACTCAATACCTGGGAGCAGTGGAAGGTTACGCTTTGTCCTTCGTTCAGGCGCCTGTGTTCCCATAATGGGAATAGACCTGCCCATGACGTCGCCGCACGCACTGCGAACTCTACGTTTCATTTCCGCTTTATGGTAGACAGCAGTGTTTTACAATGGGCCCTCACCAAACGACGAAGTAGGAATCGTTTCGTTTGGAAATGTATACGACCAATAATGAGGGATATGGAAAAATTAAACATCAACGGCAACACGACATATGCGACGTCCTATGTGAAGTCGAGCGAGAATCCGGCGGATGAAATCTCCCGACTGCGACCACTTAATAAGGGGAAGGTGCATCGCAGTGTCATAGCGGACACTGACGCAGGGAGATCCCCGGAAGGCATTACCTGGATATATGACGACACTCATGCATTGGGCCTATAAGTAACCCTCCATAGCAATATGGCCTGATTAAGGGATATAATAGCAATATGGTACATTAGGGAAATCAGGCGCTATGGAAGCTGATTGGTACTTAGGGTTACTTAGGCCAACATGCACCAGACCAGTATTAAGTACCAAGGAAAATCTAAACAAAACCTTATATGAATAATGCTGATGGATAAGTATGCATAATCCTATCTCCTGATTTATTAGATTGGTACTTAGGGTTAGGGTTAGGGTTAGTGAAAACCCACCCAACTGTCGTCCCGCCCAGAAGATGGATTGAGGTATGCCTTTGACGTAACAGTAAGTTCCTACTCATCCTGTCTGACACCCCGCAGTCCTGTTTGGTTTTGTATTTTGTTTGTACGCGGTAGGTCGGGAGGTCTCTAAGGGGAACGTGATAAGTATGTTTACATACCAGGCCATCGTTAAAGACGACCCCATGAGACTCAAAGACCTACCCGTTAAAAATTGTTTGAGTGAGTTACACCTCACAATTGTAAACATACTACGAGGCTACTTTTGCTTACTATATACCTGTACCCATTCCACCGTACTATTGGACTAATACGATAACTGGGAAATTTGTGTCACACCCTGGGACCCCTCAAGTGGCTACAACTTGGGGAGAAAGGGGAGTAGCGGACCAATGGAAAATCGGGGATGGACCAGGATACTGTCAGGATGGGGAAAAGGGGTAAAAAACGTCGACGACTGACTGCTAGACGTCGATAATCGGCTGCTGAACGTCGAAATTTAACCGCTGTTATACCGTCGACATTTAACAGCTACCGTCGATAAGTGACCGCTCTTTCGAATTTTGACTGCGGCCGTCGATAATTGACAGCTCCCACAACTCTGACAGCTTTATGTATGTAAGAGGAATAATAACCTCGACAAGAGCGTCTTCGTAGTGTATCTAATAATACCAATAGTTTTGTTATTTTCTTTGCGCACCCCCCGGACTGCGGGTTTTAACCCTTTTTACCTTTCTCTCGCGTTCCGTTAGCGCACACGGAATGAAGCCGGTAAAACGGGTACCAATTGTACATAGTTGCCTGATTTCCGAATATAATGGTACATTAGGGAAATCAGGCGCTATGGAAGCTGATTGGTACTTAGGGTTACTTAGGCCAACATGCACCAGACCAGTATTAAGTACCAAGGAAAATCTAAACAAAACCTTATATGAATAATGCTGATGGATAAGTATGCATAATCCTATCTCCTGATTTATTAGATTGGTACTTAGGGTTAGGGTTAGGGTTAGTGAAAACAGGTTCCGAGGTACTGGTCATACGGAGGAACCCTTCACTAATCTTAACCTCCCTCATTAAGTTCAGTCACACTTAGGCCTAGAAAGCTTATCACAACGCAATCGTGTGAGAAAGCCGAGTCGGATTGGGATTCCCTAAACCTGTTTATTACCACCTGCGTTATCATATTGATAACTATATACATTGGCGCGTTTATATTGTCGTGTTGCCAATACTTTGCCCCTCAAAATAAAAGATCCTTCTATGAAATAGGGCGGCAGGTGTGGAGAGACACGAATTATTGGGTGCGTACTGGCATTAGGGGATTGTGTATACTGACGGCGATCGTATGTATTGTTTTATACGCGGTATATGATATCATTGCATTCACTAACATACATCGACGCCAGCTTATACAATTATTAATCATCAGTGTAGTGGGAACGGCAATAATCGATTACTGGAATCTGTGGAACAACTCCGCAAAGGCTGACAAAACTGCGAAGGCTCCTTTGTTATTGAGAATTTGCTTGGTAGGACGGAAATTATTGCAGCGGTACATTAGGATATTGCTCTACATCCAGAAACTCGAGGAAATTAAAACGTTTAAGGATTTCATCTGGAACTTTATCACTACCGGGGCGGAACACGAATTGGCTATGCTTGAGTTCTTTGAGGATGGAATAGGTGAACGTGGACCCGGTGGGGTTAAAGGCGACGATGAAATACTAAAGAATTTCCCACCCACAGACACACCCCCAGAACCAGAATGTCAATTAGAGCAACTACAGCAAATACTAGAAGAATATATATCAATAACAATTGACAGCTATCCACCCAAAGTGGTCTCAACGATTAAGTACTATTTGTACAAGGGAAATCCCACTGAAACAAAGTGTATTATGAGTCAACTGCGTAGTATACACGAATATCAAAAAGAAAGGAAACGATCTATGGCGGCACAAAAGAATATACAAGAAACGGCACGTAAACTAGATCTACCTACTCGCTCAACGATATAAAATCGTCAAGAGTAGGAAAGGCGTGAAGAAATAAACGATCTGGGACAATTACACTAGACCTAATATTTGACACGGGATGCAACGGAGACACAATACCACTCTGCTGATGGATTTCCCCCACGATTTCTCCGCATAAAAAGGGATGCTAAAGAGGCTCGGCCCCTAATGAAGCCTGATATTCCGGTGGGGTCAGTATACCAGGAACCGGATTCAGCGCCACGTATCATCATGGACCCTGAGTTGCGACGTACGATTGGGACCAAGATACTAGAGGCGGATATTGTAAATAAACGGGTCCTTCACTTGCATAATGCGAGGACGGATCTTAGGCGATTCGAATCGGGAGAGTACGGTATAGAATTTACGGAAGAAATGCAGATAGCGTTGCGAACATTTAACGGTACGATTTATATCCTTGAGAGATACGGCCCTGCTATTACCATTGAGGGAATCTTAAAAGCGCATGGAGCGACATGGAAGAAGCACCTAGAATGGATGGGCCGTATGGATGAGAATGGAAGGGAAATTCAAGGCAACGAAGCCTCTGGACGATTCGATAAATACCGATCCGCCTTTCAAGCGGCGTGCTTCTGGGCTGACCACCACGAGCGTACGATATATGCCTTGGCAGGGCCTCTAGCGGAAGAAGTAGTGACGTTCTCCCAAACCGAATATAATGATATGCGAAGCGCATTTACTACATGGGTCATAATTATAATCGGGAAAATCCACGCGGGAAGAAATATTGACCCTGAAGTAATCCGCAACAGATACGCCGAAGGAATAGGCGACGACTTGCAAAAGGCCATCGATGAACACATCAACAGCTTTATTGCAAGGAAATATGCCCGGGCCCCTTATTCGAGGCGCCCCCTAATGCCACGAGGAACATGGGTGGCCGGTAAACAATATTATTATGGTAATAAGGGGCGTCACCGACGTATGTCAACAGAGAGTCGCCAGGGGAAAAATATCCATCACCAGTACACGAAATACGGAAAGAAAACCGAGTACATTTCGCTTCAAAATATTAAGAGACGATCGTTATCAATTAATCAAGGCCGTTCTACATCACGCCATTATATGACTACTACGCCACAGAGACGAAGAAAAAACGACGGGACAAAATATCAAAGGGAAGCGTCAACCCAATTTCGCCGCCGGCACAAGGAATGATAATAAAACATCGTCGTTTCCGTCATCGCCCGCGTCCCAGGCGTCCGAGACCTCGAGATGAGGCACCAGAGGAGTGGTCTGCAAAAGTCTCCTCTTATCCCCGATATTTTTACAATGATTTCCCCCCTGCGTCAGCCAGCGATGACTTACTGTACCTTATTCGTCAACAACGAAATCAGGCAGAGCTCGAAAGGAGAAATCATGGGTCGTTAAAAAAGCGACGATTGTCTTCGTATCGTTCCGGACAATCGGGCTTAACGGTTGAACAGGCTCGACGGCTGGGCCATTGCCCCCTCGCCAATCAACACGCGTTAAGGACACGGGTCAGTCCACGCCCGTTAATTAAAGGAGTCACAATACTCGCCCAGAAGACCACGTTACTCCCTAAGGAGCAGGGTCAGGATCTTCCCCTGCAGGACGTGGTGGTAGATACCATGAACATCGCGGCTCTTACGAGGATAATGACCCGGAGAGTGCGTCGACGTTTCAAGTATCTACTGTCCCTCTTTGGACTACAAACTGCCGACACGACGTATCGAGGAAAATTTGGACTCTCCCTAGACGATGCTAATAAACTAGCGCAACAAGGTATTATTGAACGGATCCAACACGACAAGATTAAAGGATTTGCCTGGCCATTTTGTGTAGCGGAATTAAAGAAAACGGGATGGAGGCGCCGCATGATACTATGGCCAGAAGAAGGAAACTTTACGGTCCGAACCTCGTATAACTATAGACCGTCCTTAAATCTCTATAATCGAATTAAATACTTACCTACGGTATGGCATGACGGTCCAGCATTACGAATAGACCTTAAAGCGTCCTTCTACCAAATACCTTTAACTTTTGAAGCAACGCAAAAGCTGGTATTCTGGGCAGGACCATATAAAGGCGGTGAGTGGTACGCTTTTCAGCGTCTCCCTATGGGCCATACGCTCTCGCCCGAAATTATGCAAATAGCGATGTCAACACTAATGCGCGATGAGCGATTTACTAACCTGCCTGATATGGTCAAGCCCTATATTGTTGATACGTGGTTGGATGACGCACGAATTTTAGCCTCCTCGGAACAAGACTTAATGGAATTGGGGGAGCTAATACGTACGAGGCTGTGGGAATGTAACGCAACCATTGGTGAATGGGAAGTCGCAAAGGAGTATGACTTTATCGGAATACACTGGAACCACCGGGACCATACGGTATGTAATTCACAGCGTGTTATTCAAAAGATCAAACTAATTGCAGATAAGGACTTCTGGCATGCCATTAAAACGGGAAAAGGCGTGAAGGCAACACGAATGGAAATGTTAATCGCACGCCTTATAATGGCATCTGGAGTGACGGGCATTGATCTTTTTAATCATCATGCATGTATCAGAACTCTGCGCCGTCGCCTAGCTGGGTTAACTCAAACACGAATAGATTACCTGATACGATTGCATAAATCCACGTACCGTTCCTTGGACCGATGGGTAAACCAATGTCTTGCGAATAAACCGCGGAGACCAATGCGCCCACATAATAGTAATGGGTCGCAGGTGCGTCACTTCACCATATGTACGGATGCTTCTGTCATAGGATGGGGCGGTATCGTCTATGATAACTTAAACGGTGGAATATCAACATACGGAGGTCCATGGAAGAAGAGAAAGTTGGCTAAAGAGATAGCGTGCCTGGAGGCACAAGCGCTACTCAATACCTGGGAGCAGTGGAAGGTTACGCTTTGTCCTTCGTTCAGGCGCCTGTGTTCCCATAATGGGAATAGACCTGCCCATGACGTCGCCGCACGCACTGCGAACTCTACGTTTCATTTCCGCTTTATGGTAGACAGCAGTGTTTTACAATGGGCCCTCACCAAACGACGAAGTAGGAATCGTTTCGTTTGGAAATGTATACGACCAATAATGAGGGATATGGAAAAATTAAACATCAACGGCAACACGACATATGCGACGTCCTATGTGAAGTCGAGCGAGAATCCGGCGGATGAAATCTCCCGACTGCGACCACTTAATAAGGGGAAGGTGCATCGCAGTGTCATAGCGGACACTGACGCAGGGAGATCCCCGGAAGGCATTACCTGGATATATGACGACACTCATGCATTGGGCCTATAAGTAACCCTCCATAGCAATATGGCCTGATTAAGGGATATAATAGCAATATGGTACATTAGGGAAATCAGGCGCTATGGAAGCTGATTGGTACTTAGGGTTACTTAGGCCAACATGCACCAGACCAGTATTAAGTACCAAGGAAAATCTAAACAAAACCTTATATGAATAATGCTGATGGATAAGTATGCATAATCCTATCTCCTGATTTATTAGATTGGTACTTAGGGTTAGGGTTAGGGTTAGTGAAAACCCACCCAACTGTCGTCCCGCCCAGAAGATGGATTGAGGTATGCCTTTGACGTAACAGTAAGTTCCTACTCATCCTGTCTGACACCCCGCAGTCCTGTTTGGTTTTGTATTTTGTTTGTACGCGGTAGGTCGGGAGGTCTCTAAGGGGAACGTGATAAGTATGTTTACATACCAGGCCATCGTTAAAGACGACCCCATGAGACTCAAAGACCTACCCGTTAAAAATTGTTTGAGTGAGTTACACCTCACAATTGTAAACATACTACGAGGCTACTTTTGCTTACTATATACCTGTACCCATTCCACCGTACTATTGGACTAATACGATAACTGGGAAATTTGTGTCACACCCTGGGACCCCTCAAGTGGCTACAACTTGGGGAGAAAGGGGAGTAGCGGACCAATGGAAAATCGGGGATGGACCAGGATACTGTCAGGATGGGGAAAAGGGGTAAAAAACGTCGACGACTGACTGCTAGACGTCGATAATCGGCTGCTGAACGTCGAAATTTAACCGCTGTTATACCGTCGACATTTAACAGCTACCGTCGATAAGTGACCGCTCTTTCGAATTTTGACTGCGGCCGTCGATAATTGACAGCTCCCACAACTCTGACAGCTTTATGTATGTAAGAGGAATAATAACCTCGACAAGAGCGTCTTCGTAGTGTATCTAATAATACCAATAGTTTTGTTATTTTCTTTGCGCACCCCCCGGACTGCGGGTTTTAACCCTTTTTACCTTTCTCTCGCGTTCCGTTAGCGCACACGGAATGAAGCCGGTAAAACGGGTACCAATTGTACATAGTTGCCTGATTTCCGAATATAATGGTACATTAGGGAAATCAGGCGCTATGGAAGCTGATTGGTACTTAGGGTTACTTAGGCCAACATGCACCAGACCAGTATTAAGTACCAAGGAAAATCTAAACAAAACCTTATATGAATAATGCTGATGGATAAGTATGCATAATCCTATCTCCTGATTTATTAGATTGGTACTTAGGGTTAGGGTTAGGGTTAGTGAAAAAGGTTCCGAAGTACTGGTCATACGGAGGAACCCTTCACTAATCTTAACCTCCTACATTAAGTTCAGTCACACTTAGGCCTAGAAAGCTTATCACAACGCAACCGTGTGAG
Source organism: Trypanosoma congolense (assembly GCA_002287245.1). NCBI lineage: Eukaryota > Euglenozoa > Kinetoplastea > Trypanosomatida > Trypanosomatidae > Trypanosoma > Trypanosoma congolense. Next base: position 41,892 of record NHOR01000025.1, on the reverse strand, counting down.
ATATTTAAACCGGTGTGCCTTGTTAATCCGGCGAGCGAGATATTAAATATAAGGGTGTAAAATCTATTGACGCGTTTATATTGTCGTGTTGCCTCGATCCACCCGAAACAAAGATCCACTGCGATAAGCTATACGGCCATACACAGTCTCAATTTGTATGTCAAAAAAGGCACCAATATATACGAAAATCTTCTGGTCACGACGGCGTAAATACTTACGATTGGTGGTAGATAGAATTGTTACTACAAATACTCAACTCTTTAACCGGTGGTCCAGCAATACAGTAGAAGAGGACTGCACAACAGGACCACTATTGAGAAAATTTTGTAGGACAGCTCAAGGGGTCTTAAAAAGATATCAACGCCTACTCGATCGTACTACTAATTTACAATCCATCAAAACGTACACGAATTTTGTGGTTAGTCTTATTGAGATAGGGGCGGAGCAAGAGCTGGCAATACGTGATTTATACGACGACGGATTGTTAGAAGGGGAACCGTGGTGGAAAAAGGAAGAAGAAGAAATCCTAAACCTTTTCCCACCCACGAATTTACCTACTAAACCGCACTGCCACTTGAGCTATCTACAGCATACGATTGAGGCGTACATCATTATACCGCTAAACGAATATCCACCCAAGTTGGTCGAAACAATAAAGTATTATTTATATAAGGGGACACCCATTGAGCGCCAGCGAGTCAAGCACCAGCTCAGGGGTATACGCGAATATCAGGAGGAACGGAATCGATCTACAGCGACACAACGAGACATACGGGAGATAGCACTTCGATTGGATCTGCCCGTTCGATCACCGAGGTAGATCCAACCAACGAGGATAAGACACGAAAGGATCGAGTTCTGATTAAGAAACTGGAACTCAGCCTTGATATTTGTTCGCGTAGTGTGTGGCGCCTCGAACAACAGGGGAGAAGATACGTGAACGACCTTTACGCTCGTACTAAAGAGAACAAAGAACAGCTGGATATCCTAGCGGACAAGATTCGGAATCTTGAAGCGTATGTCGACCATACCGGACACGCTGTTAGACGATGCGTCGAGGCTAGCGAGGAACGAAGCACAAGCGCTACAACAGCAGATCCAGTCTATGGAGGGTGCACTGGTAAGCAGATCGGGAATTTCCTCGCAGACACATACATATGTGCCAGGAACGCAGCCCGAGGAGCAAGTCTCGCACTCTACGTCCTTAAATCAGCCGTTCCAAACCCAGCCAACGCTGACTCAGCTCGACAACAGGACCCAAACCCCATTGACGGCCCGACGAATGGGGGATAACCTGGCAAGCACACTTCCCCCTTTCTCTCAAGATCATCAAATGCGAGTGGACGATGCAAAACGTCTTAATAGTCAGAAATTGCAGCAGATGTGTATGGAGCATCCGGATGCAACGGAGACACAATACCACTCTGCTGATGGATTTCCCCCACGATTTCTCCGCATAAAAAGGGATGCTAAAGAGGCTCGGCCCCTAATGAAGCCTGATATTCCGGTGGGGTCAGTATACCAGGAACCGGATTCAGCGCCACGTATCATCATGGACCCTGAGTTGCGACGTACGATTGGGACCAAGATACTAGAGGCGGATATTGTAAATAAACGGGTCCTTCACTTGCATAATGCGAGGACGGATCTTAGGCGATTCGAATCGGGAGAGTACGGTATAGAATTTACGGAAGAAATGCAGATAGCGTTGCGAACATTTAACGGTACGATTTATATCCTTGAGAGATACGGCCCTGCTATTACCATTGAGGGAATCTTAAAAGCGCATGGAGCGACATGGAAGAAGCACCTAGAATGGATGGGCCGTATGGATGAGAATGGAAGGGAAATTCAAGGCAACGAAGCCTCTGGACGATTCGATAAATACCGATCCGCCTTTCAAGCGGCGTGCTTCTGGGCTGACCACCACGAGCGTACGATATATGCCTTGGCAGGGCCTCTAGCGGAAGAAGTAGTGACGTTCTCCCAAACCGAATATAATGATATGCGAAGCGCATTTACTACATGGGTCATAATTATAATCGGGAAAATCCACGCGGGAAGAAATATTGACCCTGAAGTAATCCGCAACAGATACGCCGAAGGAATAGGCGACGACTTGCAAAAGGCCATCGATGAACACATCAACAGCTTTATTGCAAGGAAATATGCCCGGGCCCCTTATTCGAGGCGCCCCCTAATGCCACGAGGAACATGGGTGGCCGGTAAACAATATTATTATGGTAATAAGGGGCGTCACCGACGTATGTCAACAGAGAGTCGCCAGGGGAAAAATATCCATCACCAGTACACGAAATACGGAAAGAAAACCGAGTACATTTCGCTTCAAAATATTAAGAGACGATCGTTATCAATTAATCAAGGCCGTTCTACATCACGCCATTATATGACTACTACGCCACAGAGACGAAGAAAAAACGACGGGACAAAATATCAAAGGGAAGCGTCAACCCAATTTCGCCGCCGGCACAAGGAATGATAATAAAACATCGTCGTTTCCGTCATCGCCCGCGTCCCAGGCGTCCGAGACCTCGAGATGAGGCACCAGAGGAGTGGTCTGCAAAAGTCTCCTCTTATCCCCGATATTTTTACAATGATTTCCCCCCTGCGTCAGCCAGCGATGACTTACTGTACCTTATTCGTCAACAACGAAATCAGGCAGAGCTCGAAAGGAGAAATCATGGGTCGTTAAAAAAGCGACGATTGTCTTCGTATCGTTCCGGACAATCGGGCTTAACGGTTGAACAGGCTCGACGGCTGGGCCATTGCCCCCTCGCCAATCAACACGCGTTAAGGACACGGGTCAGTCCACGCCCGTTAATTAAAGGAGTCACAATACTCGCCCAGAAGACCACGTTACTCCCTAAGGAGCAGGGTCAGGATCTTCCCCTGCAGGACGTGGTGGTAGATACCATGAACATCGCGGCTCTTACGAGGATAATGACCCGGAGAGTGCGTCGACGTTTCAAGTATCTACTGTCCCTCTTTGGACTACAAACTGCCGACACGACGTATCGAGGAAAATTTGGACTCTCCCTAGACGATGCTAATAAACTAGCGCAACAAGGTATTATTGAACGGATCCAACACGACAAGATTAAAGGATTTGCCTGGCCATTTTGTGTAGCGGAATTAAAGAAAACGGGATGGAGGCGCCGCATGATACTATGGCCAGAAGAAGGAAACTTTACGGTCCGAACCTCGTATAACTATAGACCGTCCTTAAATCTCTATAATCGAATTAAATACTTACCTACGGTATGGCATGACGGTCCAGCATTACGAATAGACCTTAAAGCGTCCTTCTACCAAATACCTTTAACTTTTGAAGCAACGCAAAAGCTGGTATTCTGGGCAGGACCATATAAAGGCGGTGAGTGGGTTAGGGTTAGGGTTAGTGAAAAAGGTTCCGAAGTACTGGTCATACGGAGGAACCCTTCACTAATCTTAACCTCCTACATTAAGTTCAGTCACACTTAGGCCTAGAAAGCTTATCACAACGCAACCGTGTGAGATATTTAAACCGGTGTGCCTTGTTAATCCGGCGAGCGAGATATTAAATATAAGGGTGTAAAATCTATTGACGCGTTTATATTGTCGTGTTGCCTCGATCCACCCGAAACAAAGATCCACTGCGATAAGCTATACGGCCATACACAGTCTCAATTTGTATGTCAAAAAAGGCACCAATATATACGAAAATCTTCTGGTCACGACGGCGTAAATACTTACGATTGGTGGTAGATAGAATTGTTACTACAAATACTCAACTCTTTAACCGGTGGTCCAGCAATACAGTAGAAGAGGACTGCACAACAGGACCACTATTGAGAAAATTTTGTAGGACAGCTCAAGGGGTCTTAAAAAGATATCAACGCCTACTCGATCGTACTACTAATTTACAATCCATCAAAACGTACACGAATTTTGTGGTTAGTCTTATTGAGATAGGGGCGGAGCAAGAGCTGGCAATACGTGATTTATACGACGACGGATTGTTAGAAGGGGAACCGTGGTGGAAAAAGGAAGAAGAAGAAATCCTAAACCTTTTCCCACCCACGAATTTACCTACTAAACCGCACTGCCACTTGAGCTATCTACAGCATACGATTGAGGCGTACATCATTATACCGCTAAACGAATATCCACCCAAGTTGGTCGAAACAATAAAGTATTATTTATATAAGGGGACACCCATTGAGCGCCAGCGAGTCAAGCACCAGCTCAGGGGTATACGCGAATATCAGGAGGAACGGAATCGATCTACAGCGACACAACGAGACATACGGGAGATAGCACTTCGATTGGATCTGCCCGTTCGATCACCGAGGTAGATCCAACCAACGAGGATAAGACACGAAAGGATCGAGTTCTGATTAAGAAACTGGAACTCAGCCTTGATATTTGTTCGCGTAGTGTGTGGCGCCTCGAACAACAGGGGAGAAGATACGTGAACGACCTTTACGCTCGTACTAAAGAGAACAAAGAACAGCTGGATATCCTAGCGGACAAGATTCGGAATCTTGAAGCGTATGTCGACCATACCGGACACGCTGTTAGACGATGCGTCGAGGCTAGCGAGGAACGAAGCACAAGCGCTACAACAGCAGATCCAGTCTATGGAGGGTGCACTGGTAAGCAGATCGGGAATTTCCTCGCAGACACATACATATGTGCCAGGAACGCAGCCCGAGGAGCAAGTCTCGCACTCTACGTCCTTAAATCAGCCGTTCCAAACCCAGCCAACGCTGACTCAGCTCGACAACAGGACCCAAACCCCATTGACGGCCCGACGAATGGGGGATAACCTGGCAAGCACACTTCCCCCTTTCTCTCAAGATCATCAAATGCGAGTGGACGATGCAAAACGTCTTAATAGTCAGAAATTGCAGCAGATGTGTATGGAGCATCCGGATGCAACGGAGACACAATACCACTCTGCTGATGGATTTCCCCCACGATTTCTCCGCATAAAAAGGGATGCTAAAGAGGCTCGGCCCCTAATGAAGCCTGATATTCCGGTGGGGTCAGTATACCAGGAACCGGATTCAGCGCCACGTATCATCATGGACCCTGAGTTGCGACGTACGATTGGGACCAAGATACTAGAGGCGGATATTGTAAATAAACGGGTCCTTCACTTGCATAATGCGAGGACGGATCTTAGGCGATTCGAATCGGGAGAGTACGGTATAGAATTTACGGAAGAAATGCAGATAGCGTTGCGAACATTTAACGGTACGATTTATATCCTTGAGAGATACGGCCCTGCTATTACCATTGAGGGAATCTTAAAAGCGCATGGAGCGACATGGAAGAAGCACCTAGAATGGATGGGCCGTATGGATGAGAATGGAAGGGAAATTCAAGGCAACGAAGCCTCTGGACGATTCGATAAATACCGATCCGCCTTTCAAGCGGCGTGCTTCTGGGCTGACCACCACGAGCGTACGATATATGCCTTGGCAGGGCCTCTAGCGGAAGAAGTAGTGACGTTCTCCCAAACCGAATATAATGATATGCGAAGCGCATTTACTACATGGGTCATAATTATAATCGGGAAAATCCACGCGGGAAGAAATATTGACCCTGAAGTAATCCGCAACAGATACGCCGAAGGAATAGGCGACGACTTGCAAAAGGCCATCGATGAACACATCAACAGCTTTATTGCAAGGAAATATGCCCGGGCCCCTTATTCGAGGCGCCCCCTAATGCCACGAGGAACATGGGTGGCCGGTAAACAATATTATTATGGTAATAAGGGGCGTCACCGACGTATGTCAACAGAGAGTCGCCAGGGGAAAAATATCCATCACCAGTACACGAAATACGGAAAGAAAACCGAGTACATTTCGCTTCAAAATATTAAGAGACGATCGTTATCAATTAATCAAGGCCGTTCTACATCACGCCATTATATGACTACTACGCCACAGAGACGAAGAAAAAACGACGGGACAAAATATCAAAGGGAAGCGTCAACCCAATTTCGCCGCCGGCACAAGGAATGATAATAAAACATCGTCGTTTCCGTCATCGCCCGCGTCCCAGGCGTCCGAGACCTCGAGATGAGGCACCAGAGGAGTGGTCTGCAAAAGTCTCCTCTTATCCCCGATATTTTTACAATGATTTCCCCCCTGCGTCAGCCAGCGATGACTTACTGTACCTTATTCGTCAACAACGAAATCAGGCAGAGCTCGAAAGGAGAAATCATGGGTCGTTAAAAAAGCGACGATTGTCTTCGTATCGTTCCGGACAATCGGGCTTAACGGTTGAACAGGCTCGACGGCTGGGCCATTGCCCCCTCGCCAATCAACACGCGTTAAGGACACGGGTCAGTCCACGCCCGTTAATTAAAGGAGTCACAATACTCGCCCAGAAGACCACGTTACTCCCTAAGGAGCAGGGTCAGGATCTTCCCCTGCAGGACGTGGTGGTAGATACCATGAACATCGCGGCTCTTACGAGGATAATGACCCGGAGAGTGCGTCGACGTTTCAAGTATCTACTGTCCCTCTTTGGACTACAAACTGCCGACACGACGTATCGAGGAAAATTTGGACTCTCCCTAGACGATGCTAATAAACTAGCGCAACAAGGTATTATTGAACGGATCCAACACGACAAGATTAAAGGATTTGCCTGGCCATTTTGTGTAGCGGAATTAAAGAAAACGGGATGGAGGCGCCGCATGATACTATGGCCAGAAGAAGGAAACTTTACGGTCCGAACCTCGTATAACTATAGACCGTCCTTAAATCTCTATAATCGAATTAAATACTTACCTACGGTATGGCATGACGGTCCAGCATTACGAATAGACCTTAAAGCGTCCTTCTACCAAATACCTTTAACTTTTGAAGCAACGCAAAAGCTGGTATTCTGGGCAGGACCATATAAAGGCGGTGAGTGGTACGCTTTTCAGCGTCTCCCTATGGGCCATACGCTCTCGCCCGAAATTATGCAAATAGCGATGTCAACACTAATGCGCGATGAGCGATTTACTAACCTGCCTGATATGGTCAAGCCCTATATTGTTGATACGTGGTTGGATGACGCACGAATTTTAGCCTCCTCGGAACAAGACTTAATGGAATTGGGGGAGCTAATACGTACGAGGCTGTGGGAATGTAACGCAACCATTGGTGAATGGGAAGTCGCAAAGGAGTATGACTTTATCGGAATACACTGGAACCACCGGGACCATACGGTATGTAATTCACAGCGTGTTATTCAAAAGATCAAACTAATTGCAGATAAGGACTTCTGGCATGCCATTAAAACGGGAAAAGGCGTGAAGGCAACACGAATGGAAATGTTAATCGCACGCCTTATAATGGCATCTGGAGTGACGGGCATTGATCTTTTTAATCATCATGCATGTATCAGAACTCTGCGCCGTCGCCTAGCTGGGTTAACTCAAACACGAATAGATTACCTGATACGATTGCATAAATCCACGTACCGTTCCTTGGACCGATGGGTAAACCAATGTCTTGCGAATAAACCGCGGAGACCAATGCGCCCACATAATAGTAATGGGTCGCAGGTGCGTCACTTCACCATATGTACGGATGCTTCTGTCATAGGATGGGGCGGTATCGTCTATGATAACTTAAACGGTGGAATATCAACATACGGAGGTCCATGGAAGAAGAGAAAGTTGGCTAAAGAGATAGCGTGCCTGGAGGCACAAGCGCTACTCAATACCTGGGAGCAGTGGAAGGTTACGCTTTGTCCTTCGTTCAGGCGCCTGTGTTCCCATAATGGGAATAGACCTGCCCATGACGTCGCCGCACGCACTGCGAACTCTACGTTTCATTTCCGCTTTATGGTAGACAGCAGTGTTTTACAATGGGCCCTCACCAAACGACGAAGTAGGAATCGTTTCGTTTGGAAATGTATACGACCAATAATGAGGGATATGGAAAAATTAAACATCAACGGCAACACGACATATGCGACGTCCTATGTGAAGTCGAGCGAGAATCCGGCGGATGAAATCTCCCGACTGCGACCACTTAATAAGGGGAAGGTGCATCGCAGTGTCATAGCGGACACTGACGCAGGGAGATCCCCGGAAGGCATTACCTGGATATATGACGACACTCATGCATTGGGCCTATAAGTAACCCTCCATAGCAATATGGCCTGATTAAGGGATATAATAGCAATATGGTACATTAGGGAAATCAGGCGCTATGGAAGCTGATTGGTACTTAGGGTTACTTAGGCCAACATGCACCAGACCAGTATTAAGTACCAAGGAAAATCTAAACAAAACCTTATATGAATAATGCTGATGGATAAGTATGCATAATCCTATCTCCTGATTTATTAGATTGGTACTTAGGGTTAGGGTTAGGGTTAGTGAAAACCCACCCAACTGTCGTCCCGCCCAGAAGATGGATTGAGGTATGCCTTTGACGTAACAGTAAGTTCCTACTCATCCTGTCTGACACCCCGCAGTCCTGTTTGGTTTTGTATTTTGTTTGTACGCGGTAGGTCGGGAGGTCTCTAAGGGGAACGTGATAAGTATGTTTACATACCAGGCCATCGTTAAAGACGACCCCATGAGACTCAAAGACCTACCCGTTAAAAATTGTTTGAGTGAGTTACACCTCACAATTGTAAACATACTACGAGGCTACTTTTGCTTACTATATACCTGTACCCATTCCACCGTACTATTGGACTAATACGATAACTGGGAAATTTGTGTCACACCCTGGGACCCCTCAAGTGGCTACAACTTGGGGAGAAAGGGGAGTAGCGGACCAATGGAAAATCGGGGATGGACCAGGATACTGTCAGGATGGGGAAAAGGGGTAAAAAACGTCGACGACTGACTGCTAGACGTCGATAATCGGCTGCTGAACGTCGAAATTTAACCGCTGTTATACCGTCGACATTTAACAGCTACCGTCGATAAGTGACCGCTCTTTCGAATTTTGACTGCGGCCGTCGATAATTGACAGCTCCCACAACTCTGACAGCTTTATGTATGTAAGAGGAATAATAACCTCGACAAGAGCGTCTTCGTAGTGTATCTAATAATACCAATAGTTTTGTTATTTTCTTTGCGCACCCCCCGGACTGCGGGTTTTAACCCTTTTTACCTTTCTCTCGCGTTCCGTTAGCGCACACGGAATGAAGCCGGTAAAACGGGTACCAATTGTACATAGTTGCCTGATTTCCGAATATAATGGTACATTAGGGAAATCAGGCGCTATGGAAGCTGATTGGTACTTAGGGTTACTTAGGCCAACATGCACCAGACCAGTATTAAGTACCAAGGAAAATCTAAACAAAACCTTATATGAATAATGCTGATGGATAAGTATGCATAATCCTATCTCCTGATTTATTAGATTGGTACTTAGGGTTAGGGTTAGGGTTAGTGAAAAAGGTTCCGAAGTACTGGTCATACGGAGGAACCCTTCACTAATCTTAACCTCCTACATTAAGTTCAGTCACACTTAGGCCTAGAAAGCTTATCACAACGCAACCGTGTGAGATATTTAAACCGGTGTGCCTTGTTAATCCGGCGAGCGAGATATTAAATATAAGGGTGTAAAATCTATTGACGCGTTTATATTGTCGTGTTGCCTCGATCCACCCGAAACAAAGATCCACTGCGATAAGCTATACGGCCATACACAGTCTCAATTTGTATGTCAAAAAAGGCACCAATATATACGAAAATCTTCTGGTCACGACGGCGTAAATACTTACGATTGGTGGTAGATAGAATTGTTACTACAAATACTCAACTCTTTAACCGGTGGTCCAGCAATACAGTAGAAGAGGACTGCACAACAGGACCACTATTGAGAAAATTTTGTAGGACAGCTCAAGGGGTCTTAAAAAGATATCAACGCCTACTCGATCGTACTACTAATTTACAATCCATCAAAACGTACACGAATTTTGTGGTTAGTCTTATTGAGATAGGGGCGGAGCAAGAGCTGGCAATACGTGATTTATACGACGACGGATTGTTAGAAGGGGAACCGTGGTGGAAAAAGGAAGAAGAAGAAATCCTAAACCTTTTCCCACCCACGAATTTACCTACTAAACCGCACTGCCACTTGAGCTATCTACAGCATACGATTGAGGCGTACATCATTATACCGCTAAACGAATATCCACCCAAGTTGGTCGAAACAATAAAGTATTATTTATATAAGGGGACACCCATTGAGCGCCAGCGAGTCAAGCACCAGCTCAGGGGTATACGCGAATATCAGGAGGAACGGAATCGATCTACAGCGACACAACGAGACATACGGGAGATAGCACTTCGATTGGATCTGCCCGTTCGATCACCGAGGTAGATCCAACCAACGAGGATAAGACACGAAAGGATCGAGTTCTGATTAAGAAACTGGAACTCAGCCTTGATATTTGTTCGCGTAGTGTGTGGCGCCTCGAACAACAGGGGAGAAGATACGTGAACGACCTTTACGCTCGTACTAAAGAGAACAAAGAACAGCTGGATATCCTAGCGGACAAGATTCGGAATCTTGAAGCGTATGTCGACCATACCGGACACGCTGTTAGACGATGCGTCGAGGCTAGCGAGGAACGAAGCACAAGCGCTACAACAGCAGATCCAGTCTATGGAGGGTGCACTGGTAAGCAGATCGGGAATTTCCTCGCAGACACATACATATGTGCCAGGAACGCAGCCCGAGGAGCAAGTCTCGCACTCTACGTCCTTAAATCAGCCGTTCCAAACCCAGCCAACGCTGACTCAGCTCGACAACAGGACCCAAACCCCATTGACGGCCCGACGAATGGGGGATAACCTGGCAAGCACACTTCCCCCTTTCTCTCAAGATCATCAAATGCGAGTGGACGATGCAAAACGTCTTAATAGTCAGAAATTGCAGCAGATGTGTATGGAGCATCCGGATGCAACGGAGACACAATACCACTCTGCTGATGGATTTCCCCCACGATTTCTCCGCATAAAAAGGGATGCTAAAGAGGCTCGGCCCCTAATGAAGCCTGATATTCCGGTGGGGTCAGTATACCAGGAACCGGATTCAGCGCCACGTATCATCATGGACCCTGAGTTGCGACGTACGATTGGGACCAAGATACTAGAGGCGGATATTGTAAATAAACGGGTCCTTCACTTGCATAATGCGAGGACGGATCTTAGGCGATTCGAATCGGGAGAGTACGGTATAGAATTTACGGAAGAAATGCAGATAGCGTTGCGAACATTTAACGGTACGATTTATATCCTTGAGAGATACGGCCCTGCTATTACCATTGAGGGAATCTTAAAAGCGCATGGAGCGACATGGAAGAAGCACCTAGAATGGATGGGCCGTATGGATGAGAATGGAAGGGAAATTCAAGGCAACGAAGCCTCTGGACGATTCGATAAATACCGATCCGCCTTTCAAGCGGCGTGCTTCTGGGCTGACCACCACGAGCGTACGATATATGCCTTGGCAGGGCCTCTAGCGGAAGAAGTAGTGACGTTCTCCCAAACCGAATATAATGATATGCGAAGCGCATTTACTACATGGGTCATAATTATAATCGGGAAAATCCACGCGGGAAGAAATATTGACCCTGAAGTAATCCGCAACAGATACGCCGAAGGAATAGGCGACGACTTGCAAAAGGCCATCGATGAACACATCAACAGCTTTATTGCAAGGAAATATGCCCGGGCCCCTTATTCGAGGCGCCCCCTAATGCCACGAGGAACATGGGTGGCCGGTAAACAATATTATTATGGTAATAAGGGGCGTCACCGACGTATGTCAACAGAGAGTCGCCAGGGGAAAAATATCCATCACCAGTACACGAAATACGGAAAGAAAACCGAGTACATTTCGCTTCAAAATATTAAGAGACGATCGTTATCAATTAATCAAGGCCGTTCTACATCACGCCATTATATGACTACTACGCCACAGAGACGAAGAAAAAACGACGGGACAAAATATCAAAGGGAAGCGTCAACCCAATTTCGCCGCCGGCACAAGGAATGATAATAAAACATCGTCGTTTCCGTCATCGCCCGCGTCCCAGGCGTCCGAGACCTCGAGATGAGGCACCAGAGGAGTGGTCTGCAAAAGTCTCCTCTTATCCCCGATATTTTTACAATGATTTCCCCCCTGCGTCAGCCAGCGATGACTTACTGTACCTTATTCGTCAACAACGAAATCAGGCAGAGCTCGAAAGGAGAAATCATGGGTCGTTAAAAAAGCGACGATTGTCTTCGTATCGTTCCGGACAATCGGGCTTAACGGTTGAACAGGCTCGACGGCTGGGCCATTGCCCCCTCGCCAATCAACACGCGTTAAGGACACGGGTCAGTCCACGCCCGTTAATTAAAGGAGTCACAATACTCGCCCAGAAGACCACGTTACTCCCTAAGGAGCAGGGTCAGGATCTTCCCCTGCAGGACGTGGTGGTAGATACCATGAACATCGCGGCTCTTACGAGGATAATGACCCGGAGAGTGCGTCGACGTTTCAAGTATCTACTGTCCCTCTTTGGACTACAAACTGCCGACACGACGTATCGAGGAAAATTTGGACTCTCCCTAGACGATGCTAATAAACTAGCGCAACAAGGTATTATTGAACGGATCCAACACGACAAGATTAAAGGATTTGCCTGGCCATTTTGTGTAGCGGAATTAAAGAAAACGGGATGGAGGCGCCGCATGATACTATGGCCAGAAGAAGGAAACTTTACGGTCCGAACCTCGTATAACTATAGACCGTCCTTAAATCTCTATAATCGAATTAAATACTTACCTACGGTATGGCATGACGGTCCAGCATTACGAATAGACCTTAAAGCGTCCTTCTACCAAATACCTTTAACTTTTGAAGCAACGCAAAAGCTGGTATTCTGGGCAGGACCATATAAAGGCGGTGAGTGGTACGCTTTTCAGCGTCTCCCTATGGGCCATACGCTCTCGCCCGAAATTATGCAAATAGCGATGTCAACACTAATGCGCGATGAGCGATTTATTAACCTGCCTGATATGGTCAAGCCCTATATTGTTGATACGTGGTTGGATGACGCACGAATTTTAGCCTCCTCGGAACAAGACTTAATGGAATTGGGGGAGCTAATACGTACGAGGCTGTGGGAATGTAACGCAACCATTGGTGAATGGGAAGTCGCAAAGGAGTATGACTTTATCGGAATACACTGGAACCACCGGGACCATACGGTATGTAATTCACAGCGTGTTATTCAAAAGATCAAACTAATTGCAGATAAGGACTTCTGGCATGCCATTAAAACGGGAAAAGGCGTGAAGGCAACACGAATGGAAATGTTAATCGCACGCCTTATAATGGCATCTGGAGTGACGGGCATTGATCTTTTTAATCATCATGCATGTATCAGAACTCTGCGCCGTCGCCTAGCTGGGTTAACTCAAACACGAATAGATTACCTGATACGATTGCATAAATCCACGTACCGTTCCTTGGACCGATGGGTAAACCAATGTCTTGCGAATAAACCGCGGAGACCAATGCGCCCACATAATAGTAATGGGTCGCAGGTGCGTCACTTCACCATATGTACGGATGCTTCTGTCATAGGATGGGGCGGTATCGTCTATGATAACTTAAACGGTGGAATATCAACATACGGAGGTCCATGGAAGAAGAGAAAGTTGGCTAAAGAGATAGCGTGCCTGGAGGCACAAGCGCTACTCAATACCTGGGAGCAGTGGAAGGTTACGCTTTGTCCTTCGTTCAGGCGCCTGTGTTCCCATAATGGGAATAGACCTGCCCATGACGTCGCCGCACGCACTGCGAACTCTACGTTTCATTTCCGCTTTATGGTAGACAGCAGTGTTTTACAATGGGCCCTCACCAAACGACGAAGTAGGAATCGTTTCGTTTGGAAATGTATACGACCAATAATGAGGGATATGGAAAAATTAAACATCAACGGCAACACGACATATGCGACGTCCTATGTGAAGTCGAGCGAGAATCCGGCGGATGAAATCTCCCGACTGCGACCACTTAATAAGGGGAAGGTGCATCGCAGTGTCATAGCGGACACTGACGCAGGGAGATCCCCGGAAGGCATTACCTGGATATATGACGACACTCATGCATTGGGCCTATAAGTAACCCTCCATAGCAATATGGCCTGATTAAGGGATATAATAGCAATATGGTACATTAGGGAAATCAGGCGCTATGGAAGCTGATTGGTACTTAGGGTTACTTAGGCCAACATGCACCAGACCAGTATTAAGTACCAAGGAAAATCTAAACAAAACCTTATATGAATAATGCTGATGGATAAGTATGCATAATCCTATCTCCTGATTTATTAGATTGGTACTTAGGGTTAGGGTTAGGGTTAGTGAAAACCCACCCAACTGTCGTCCCGCCCAGAAGATGGATTGAGGTATGCCTTTGACGTAACAGTAAGTTCCTACTCATCCTGTCTGACACCCCGCAGTCCTGTTTGGTTTTGTATTTTGTTTGTACGCGGTAGGTCGGGAGGTCTCTAAGGGGAACGTGATAAGTATGTTTACATACCAGGCCATCGTTAAAGACGACCCCATGAGACTCAAAGACCTACCCGTTAAAAATTGTTTGAGTGAGTTACACCTCACAATTGTAAACATACTACGAGGCTACTTTTGCTTACTATATACCTGTACCCATTCCACCGTACTATTGGACTAATACGATAACTGGGAAATTTGTGTCACACCCTGGGACCCCTCAAGTGGCTACAACTTGGGGAGAAAGGGGAGTAGCGGACCAATGGAAAATCGGGGATGGACCAGGATACTGTCAGGATGGGGAAAAGGGGTAAAAAACGTCGACGACTGACTGCTAGACGTCGATAATCGGCTGCTGAACGTCGAAATTTAACCGCTGTTATACCGTCGACATTTAACAGCTACCGTCGATAAGTGACCGCTCTTTCGAATTTTGACTGCGGCCGTCGATAATTGACAGCTCCCACAACTCTGACAGCTTTATGTATGTAAGAGGAATAATAACCTCGACAAGAGCGTCTTCGTAGTGTATCTAATAATACCAATAGTTTTGTTATTTTCTTTGCGCACCCCCCGGACTGCGGGTTTTAACCCTTTTTACCTTTCTCTCGCGTTCCGTTAGCGCACACGGAATGAAGCCGGTAAAACGGGTACCAATTGTACATAGTTGCCTGATTTCCGAATATAATGGTACATTAGGGAAATCAGGCGCTATGGAAGCTGATTGGTACTTAGGGTTACTTAGGCCAACATGCACCAGACCAGTATTAAGTACCAAGGAAAATCTAAACAAAACCTTATATGAATAATGCTGATGGATAAGTATGCATAATCCTATCTCCTGATTTATTAGATTGGTACTTAGGGTTAGGGTTAGGGTTAGTGAAAACAGGTTCCGAGGTACTGGTCATACGGAGGAACCCTTCACTAATCTTAACCTCCCTCATTAAGTTCAGTCACACTTAGGCCTAGAAAGCTTATCACAACGCAATCGTGTGAGAAAGCCGAGTCGGATTGGGATTCCCTAAACCTGTTTATTACCACCTGCGTTATCATATTGATAACTATATACATTGGCGCGTTTATATTGTCGTGTTGCCAATACTTTGCCCCTCAAAATAAAAGATCCTTCTATGAAATAGGGCGGCAGGTGTGGAGAGACACGAATTATTGGGTGCGTACTGGCATTAGGGGATTGTGTATACTGACGGCGATCGTATGTATTGTTTTATACGCGGTATATGATATCATTGCATTCACTAACATACATCGACGCCAGCTTATACAATTATTAATCATCAGTGTAGTGGGAACGGCAATAATCGATTACTGGAATCTGTGGAACAACTCCGCAAAGGCTGACAAAACTGCGAAGGCTCCTTTGTTATTGAGAATTTGCTTGGTAGGACGGAAATTATTGCAGCGGTACATTAGGATATTGCTCTACATCCAGAAACTCGAGGAAATTAAAACGTTTAAGGATTTCATCTGGAACTTTATCACTACCGGGGCGGAACACGAATTGGCTATGCTTGAGTTCTTTGAGGATGGAATAGGTGAACGTGGACCCGGTGGGGTTAAAGGCGACGATGAAATACTAAAGAATTTCCCACCCACAGACACACCCCCAGAACCAGAATGTCAATTAGAGCAACTACAGCAAATACTAGAAGAATATATATCAATAACAATTGACAGCTATCCACCCAAAGTGGTCTCAACGATTAAGTACTATTTGTACAAGGGAAATCCCACTGAAACAAAGTGTATTATGAGTCAACTGCGTAGTATACACGAATATCAAAAAGAAAGGAAACGATCTATGGCGGCACAAAAGAATATACAAGAAACGGCACGTAAACTAGATCTACCTACTCGCTCAACGATATAAAATCGTCAAGAGTAGGAAAGGCGTGAAGAAATAAACGATCTGGGACAATTACACTAGACCTAATATTTGACACGGGATGCAACGGAGACACAATACCACTCTGCTGATGGATTTCCCCCACGATTTCTCCGCATAAAAAGGGATGCTAAAGAGGCTCGGCCCCTAATGAAGCCTGATATTCCGGTGGGGTCAGTATACCAGGAACCGGATTCAGCGCCACGTATCATCATGGACCCTGAGTTGCGACGTACGATTGGGACCAAGATACTAGAGGCGGATATTGTAAATAAACGGGTCCTTCACTTGCATAATGCGAGGACGGATCTTAGGCGATTCGAATCGGGAGAGTACGGTATAGAATTTACGGAAGAAATGCAGATAGCGTTGCGAACATTTAACGGTACGATTTATATCCTTGAGAGATACGGCCCTGCTATTACCATTGAGGGAATCTTAAAAGCGCATGGAGCGACATGGAAGAAGCACCTAGAATGGATGGGCCGTATGGATGAGAATGGAAGGGAAATTCAAGGCAACGAAGCCTCTGGACGATTCGATAAATACCGATCCGCCTTTCAAGCGGCGTGCTTCTGGGCTGACCACCACGAGCGTACGATATATGCCTTGGCAGGGCCTCTAGCGGAAGAAGTAGTGACGTTCTCCCAAACCGAATATAATGATATGCGAAGCGCATTTACTACATGGGTCATAATTATAATCGGGAAAATCCACGCGGGAAGAAATATTGACCCTGAAGTAATCCGCAACAGATACGCCGAAGGAATAGGCGACGACTTGCAAAAGGCCATCGATGAACACATCAACAGCTTTATTGCAAGGAAATATGCCCGGGCCCCTTATTCGAGGCGCCCCCTAATGCCACGAGGAACATGGGTGGCCGGTAAACAATATTATTATGGTAATAAGGGGCGTCACCGACGTATGTCAACAGAGAGTCGCCAGGGGAAAAATATCCATCACCAGTACACGAAATACGGAAAGAAAACCGAGTACATTTCGCTTCAAAATATTAAGAGACGATCGTTATCAATTAATCAAGGCCGTTCTACATCACGCCATTATATGACTACTACGCCACAGAGACGAAGAAAAAACGACGGGACAAAATATCAAAGGGAAGCGTCAACCCAATTTCGCCGCCGGCACAAGGAATGATAATAAAACATCGTCGTTTCCGTCATCGCCCGCGTCCCAGGCGTCCGAGACCTCGAGATGAGGCACCAGAGGAGTGGTCTGCAAAAGTCTCCTCTTATCCCCGATATTTTTACAATGATTTCCCCCCTGCGTCAGCCAGCGATGACTTACTGTACCTTATTCGTCAACAACGAAATCAGGCAGAGCTCGAAAGGAGAAATCATGGGTCGTTAAAAAAGCGACGATTGTCTTCGTATCGTTCCGGACAATCGGGCTTAACGGTTGAACAGGCTCGACGGCTGGGCCATTGCCCCCTCGCCAATCAACACGCGTTAAGGACACGGGTCAGTCCACGCCCGTTAATTAAAGGAGTCACAATACTCGCCCAGAAGACCACGTTACTCCCTAAGGAGCAGGGTCAGGATCTTCCCCTGCAGGACGTGGTGGTAGATACCATGAACATCGCGGCTCTTACGAGGATAATGACCCGGAGAGTGCGTCGACGTTTCAAGTATCTACTGTCCCTCTTTGGACTACAAACTGCCGACACGACGTATCGAGGAAAATTTGGACTCTCCCTAGACGATGCTAATAAACTAGCGCAACAAGGTATTATTGAACGGATCCAACACGACAAGATTAAAGGATTTGCCTGGCCATTTTGTGTAGCGGAATTAAAGAAAACGGGATGGAGGCGCCGCATGATACTATGGCCAGAAGAAGGAAACTTTACGGTCCGAACCTCGTATAACTATAGACCGTCCTTAAATCTCTATAATCGAATTAAATACTTACCTACGGTATGGCATGACGGTCCAGCATTACGAATAGACCTTAAAGCGTCCTTCTACCAAATACCTTTAACTTTTGAAGCAACGCAAAAGCTGGTATTCTGGGCAGGACCATATAAAGGCGGTGAGTGGTACGCTTTTCAGCGTCTCCCTATGGGCCATACGCTCTCGCCCGAAATTATGCAAATAGCGATGTCAACACTAATGCGCGATGAGCGATTTACTAACCTGCCTGATATGGTCAAGCCCTATATTGTTGATACGTGGTTGGATGACGCACGAATTTTAGCCTCCTCGGAACAAGACTTAATGGAATTGGGGGAGCTAATACGTACGAGGCTGTGGGAATGTAACGCAACCATTGGTGAATGGGAAGTCGCAAAGGAGTATGACTTTATCGGAATACACTGGAACCACCGGGACCATACGGTATGTAATTCACAGCGTGTTATTCAAAAGATCAAACTAATTGCAGATAAGGACTTCTGGCATGCCATTAAAACGGGAAAAGGCGTGAAGGCAACACGAATGGAAATGTTAATCGCACGCCTTATAATGGCATCTGGAGTGACGGGCATTGATCTTTTTAATCATCATGCATGTATCAGAACTCTGCGCCGTCGCCTAGCTGGGTTAACTCAAACACGAATAGATTACCTGATACGATTGCATAAATCCACGTACCGTTCCTTGGACCGATGGGTAAACCAATGTCTTGCGAATAAACCGCGGAGACCAATGCGCCCACATAATAGTAATGGGTCGCAGGTGCGTCACTTCACCATATGTACGGATGCTTCTGTCATAGGATGGGGCGGTATCGTCTATGATAACTTAAACGGTGGAATATCAACATACGGAGGTCCATGGAAGAAGAGAAAGTTGGCTAAAGAGATAGCGTGCCTGGAGGCACAAGCGCTACTCAATACCTGGGAGCAGTGGAAGGTTACGCTTTGTCCTTCGTTCAGGCGCCTGTGTTCCCATAATGGGAATAGACCTGCCCATGACGTCGCCGCACGCACTGCGAACTCTACGTTTCATTTCCGCTTTATGGTAGACAGCAGTGTTTTACAATGGGCCCTCACCAAACGACGAAGTAGGAATCGTTTCGTTTGGAAATGTATACGACCAATAATGAGGGATATGGAAAAATTAAACATCAACGGCAACACGACATATGCGACGTCCTATGTGAAGTCGAGCGAGAATCCGGCGGATGAAATCTCCCGACTGCGACCACTTAATAAGGGGAAGGTGCATCGCAGTGTCATAGCGGACACTGACGCAGGGAGATCCCCGGAAGGCATTACCTGGATATATGACGACACTCATGCATTGGGCCTATAAGTAACCCTCCATAGCAATATGGCCTGATTAAGGGATATAATAGCAATATGGTACATTAGGGAAATCAGGCGCTATGGAAGCTGATTGGTACTTAGGGTTACTTAGGCCAACATGCACCAGACCAGTATTAAGTACCAAGGAAAATCTAAACAAAACCTTATATGAATAATGCTGATGGATAAGTATGCATAATCCTATCTCCTGATTTATTAGATTGGTACTTAGGGTTAGGGTTAGGGTTAGTGAAAAAGGTTCCGAAGTACTGGTCATACGGAGGAACCCTTCACTAATCTTAACCTCCTACATTAAGTTCAGTCACACTTAGGCCTAGAAAGCTTATCACAACGCAACCGTGTGAGATATTTAAACCGGTGTGCCTTGTTAATCCGGCGAGCGAGATATTAAATATAAGGGTGTAAAATCTATTGACGCGTTTATATTGTCGTGTTGCCTCGATCCACCCGAAACAAAGATCCACTGCGATAAGCTATACGGCCATACACAGTCTCAATTTGTATGTCAAAAAAGGCACCAATATATACGAAAATCTTCTGGTCACGACGGCGTAAATACTTACGATTGGTGGTAGATAGAATTGTTACTACAAATACTCAACTCTTTAACCGGTGGTCCAGCAATACAGTAGAAGAGGACTGCACAACAGGACCACTATTGAGAAAATTTTGTAGGACAGCTCAAGGGGTCTTAAAAAGATATCAACGCCTACTCGATCGTACTACTAATTTACAATCCATCAAAACGTACACGAATTTTGTGGTTAGTCTTATTGAGATAGGGGCGGAGCAAGAGCTGGCAATACGTGATTTATACGACGACGGATTGTTAGAAGGGGAACCGTGGTGGAAAAAGGAAGAAGAAGAAATCCTAAACCTTTTCCCACCCACGAATTTACCTACTAAACCGCACTGCCACTTGAGCTATCTACAGCATACGATTGAGGCGTACATCATTATACCGCTAAACGAATATCCACCCAAGTTGGTCGAAACAATAAAGTATTATTTATATAAGGGGACACCCATTGAGCGCCAGCGAGTCAAGCACCAGCTCAGGGGTATACGCGAATATCAGGAGGAACGGAATCGATCTACAGCGACACAACGAGACATACGGGAGATAGCACTTCGATTGGATCTGCCCGTTCGATCACCGAGGTAGATCCAACCAACGAGGATAAGACACGAAAGGATCGAGTTCTGATTAAGAAACTGGAACTCAGCCTTGATATTTGTTCGCGTAGTGTGTGGCGCCTCGAACAACAGGGGAGAAGATACGTGAACGACCTTTACGCTCGTACTAAAGAGAACAAAGAACAGCTGGATATCCTAGCGGACAAGATTCGGAATCTTGAAGCGTATGTCGACCATACCGGACACGCTGTTAGACGATGCGTCGAGGCTAGCGAGGAACGAAGCACAAGCGCTACAACAGCAGATCCAGTCTATGGAGGGTGCACTGGTAAGCAGATCGGGAATTTCCTCGCAGACACATACATATGTGCCAGGAACGCAGCCCGAGGAGCAAGTCTCGCACTCTACGTCCTTAAATCAGCCGTTCCAAACCCAGCCAACGCTGACTCAGCTCGACAACAGGACCCAAACCCCATTGACGGCCCGACGAATGGGGGATAACCTGGCAAGCACACTTCCCCCTTTCTCTCAAGATCATCAAATGCGAGTGGACGATGCAAAACGTCTTAATAGTCAGAAATTGCAGCAGATGTGTATGGAGCATCCGGATGCAACGGAGACACAATACCACTCTGCTGATGGATTTCCCCCACGATTTCTCCGCATAAAAAGGGATGCTAAAGAGGCTCGGCCCCTAATGAAGCCTGATATTCCGGTGGGGTCAGTATACCAGGAACCGGATTCAGCGCCACGTATCATCATGGACCCTGAGTTGCGACGTACGATTGGGACCAAGATACTAGAGGCGGATATTGTAAATAAACGGGTCCTTCACTTGCATAATGCGAGGACGGATCTTAGGCGATTCGAATCGGGAGAGTACGGTATAGAATTTACGGAAGAAATGCAGATAGCGTTGCGAACATTTAACGGTACGATTTATATCCTTGAGAGATACGGCCCTGCTATTACCATTGAGGGAATCTTAAAAGCGCATGGAGCGACATGGAAGAAGCACCTAGAATGGATGGGCCGTATGGATGAGAATGGAAGGGAAATTCAAGGCAACGAAGCCTCTGGACGATTCGATAAATACCGATCCGCCTTTCAAGCGGCGTGCTTCTGGGCTGACCACCACGAGCGTACGATATATGCCTTGGCAGGGCCTCTAGCGGAAGAAGTAGTGACGTTCTCCCAAACCGAATATAATGATATGCGAAGCGCATTTACTACATGGGTCATAATTATAATCGGGAAAATCCACGCGGGAAGAAATATTGACCCTGAAGTAATCCGCAACAGATACGCCGAAGGAATAGGCGACGACTTGCAAAAGGCCATCGATGAACACATCAACAGCTTTATTGCAAGGAAATATGCCCGGGCCCCTTATTCGAGGCGCCCCCTAATGCCACGAGGAACATGGGTGGCCGGTAAACAATATTATTATGGTAATAAGGGGCGTCACCGACGTATGTCAACAGAGAGTCGCCAGGGGAAAAATATCCATCACCAGTACACGAAATACGGAAAGAAAACCGAGTACATTTCGCTTCAAAATATTAAGAGACGATCGTTATCAATTAATCAAGGCCGTTCTACATCACGCCATTATATGACTACTACGCCACAGAGACGAAGAAAAAACGACGGGACAAAATATCAAAGGGAAGCGTCAACCCAATTTCGCCGCCGGCACAAGGAATGATAATAAAACATCGTCGTTTCCGTCATCGCCCGCGTCCCAGGCGTCCGAGACCTCGAGATGAGGCACCAGAGGAGTGGTCTGCAAAAGTCTCCTCTTATCCCCGATATTTTTACAATGATTTCCCCCCTGCGTCAGCCAGCGATGACTTACTGTACCTTATTCGTCAACAACGAAATCAGGCAGAGCTCGAAAGGAGAAATCATGGGTCGTTAAAAAAGCGACGATTGTCTTCGTATCGTTCCGGACAATCGGGCTTAACGGTTGAACAGGCTCGACGGCTGGGCCATTGCCCCCTCGCCAATCAACACGCGTTAAGGACACGGGTCAGTCCACGCCCGTTAATTAAAGGAGTCACAATACTCGCCCAGAAGACCACGTTACTCCCTAAGGAGCAGGGTCAGGATCTTCCCCTGCAGGACGTGGTGGTAGATACCATGAACATCGCGGCTCTTACGAGGATAATGACCCGGAGAGTGCGTCGACGTTTCAAGTATCTACTGTCCCTCTTTGGACTACAAACTGCCGACACGACGTATCGAGGAAAATTTGGACTCTCCCTAGACGATGCTAATAAACTAGCGCAACAAGGTATTATTGAACGGATCCAACACGACAAGATTAAAGGATTTGCCTGGCCATTTTGTGTAGCGGAATTAAAGAAAACGGGATGGAGGCGCCGCATGATACTATGGCCAGAAGAAGGAAACTTTACGGTCCGAACCTCGTATAACTATAGACCGTCCTTAAATCTCTATAATCGAATTAAATACTTACCTACGGTATGGCATGACGGTCCAGCATTACGAATAGACCTTAAAGCGTCCTTCTACCAAATACCTTTAACTTTTGAAGCAACGCAAAAGCTGGTATTCTGGGCAGGACCATATAAAGGCGGTGAGTGGTACGCTTTTCAGCGTCTCCCTATGGGCCATACGCTCTCGCCCGAAATTATGCAAATAGCGATGTCAACACTAATGCGCGATGAGCGATTTACTAACCTGCCTGATATGGTCAAGCCCTATATTGTTGATACGTGGTTGGATGACGCACGAATTTTAGCCTCCTCGGAACAAGACTTAATGGAATTGGGGGAGCTAATACGTACGAGGCTGTGGGAATGTAACGCAACCATTGGTGAATGGGAAGTCGCAAAGGAGTATGACTTTATCGGAATACACTGGAACCACCGGGACCATACGGTATGTAATTCACAGCGTGTTATTCAAAAGATCAAACTAATTGCAGATAAGGACTTCTGGCATGCCATTAAAACGGGAAAAGGCGTGAAGGCAACACGAATGGAAATGTTAATCGCACGCCTTATAATGGCATCTGGAGTGACGGGCATTGATCTTTTTAATCATCATGCATGTATCAGAACTCTGCGCCGTCGCCTAGCTGGGTTAACTCAAACACGAATAGATTACCTGATACGATTGCATAAATCCACGTACCGTTCCTTGGACCGATGGGTAAACCAATGTCTTGCGAATAAACCGCGGAGACCAATGCGCCCACATAATAGTAATGGGTCGCAGGTGCGTCACTTCACCATATGTACGGATGCTTCTGTCATAGGATGGGGCGGTATCGTCTATGATAACTTAAACGGTGGAATATCAACATACGGAGGTCCATGGAAGAAGAGAAAGTTGGCTAAAGAGATAGCGTGCCTGGAGGCACAAGCGCTACTCAATACCTGGGAGCAGTGGAAGGTTACGCTTTGTCCTTCGTTCAGGCGCCTGTGTTCCCATAATGGGAATAGACCTGCCCATGACGTCGCCGCACGCACTGCGAACTCTACGTTTCATTTCCGCTTTATGGTAGACAGCAGTGTTTTACAATGGGCCCTCACCAAACGACGAAGTAGGAATCGTTTCGTTTGGAAATGTATACGACCAATAATGAGGGATATGGAAAAATTAAACATCAACGGCAACACGACATATGCGACGTCCTATGTGAAGTCGAGCGAGAATCCGGCGGATGAAATCTCCCGACTGCGACCACTTAATAAGGGGAAGGTGCATCGCAGTGTCATAGCGGACACTGACGCAGGGAGATCCCCGGAAGGCATTACCTGGATATATGACGACACTCATGCATTGGGCCTATAAGTAACCCTCCATAGCAATATGGCCTGATTAAGGGATATAATAGCAATATGGTACATTAGGGAAATCAGGCGCTATGGAAGCTGATTGGTACTTAGGGTTACTTAGGCCAACATGCACCAGACCAGTATTAAGTACCAAGGAAAATCTAAACAAAACCTTATATGAATAATGCTGATGGATAAGTATGCATAATCCTATCTCCTGATTTATTAGATTGGTACTTAGGGTTAGGGTTAGGGTTAGTGAAAACCCACCCAACTGTCGTCCCGCCCAGAAGATGGATTGAGGTATGCCTTTGACGTAACAGTAAGTTCCTACTCATCCTGTCTGACACCCCGCAGTCCTGTTTGGTTTTGTATTTTGTTTGTACGCGGTAGGTCGGGAGGTCTCTAAGGGGAACGTGATAAGTATGTTTACATACCAGGCCATCGTTAAAGACGACCCCATGAGACTCAAAGACCTACCCGTTAAAAATTGTTTGAGTGAGTTACACCTCACAATTGTAAACATACTACGAGGCTACTTTTGCTTACTATATACCTGTACCCATTCCACCGTACTATTGGACTAATACGATAACTGGGAAATTTGTGTCACACCCTGGGACCCCTCAAGTGGCTACAACTTGGGGAGAAAGGGGAGTAGCGGACCAATGGAAAATCGGGGATGGACCAGGATACTGTCAGGATGGGGAAAAGGGGTAAAAAACGTCGACGACTGACTGCTAGACGTCGATAATCGGCTGCTGAACGTCGAAATTTAACCGCTGTTATACCGTCGACATTTAACAGCTACCGTCGATAAGTGACCGCTCTTTCGAATTTTGACTGCGGCCGTCGATAATTGACAGCTCCCACAACTCTGACAGCTTTATGTATGTAAGAGGAATAATAACCTCGACAAGAGCGTCTTCGTAGTGTATCTAATAATACCAATAGTTTTGTTATTTTCTTTGCGCACCCCCCGGACTGCGGGTTTTAACCCTTTTTACCTTTCTCTCGCGTTCCGTTAGCGCACACGGAATGAAGCCGGTAAAACGGGTACCAATTGTACATAGTTGCCTGATTTCCGAATATAATGGTACATTAGGGAAATCAGGCGCTATGGAAGCTGATTGGTACTTAGGGTTACTTAGGCCAACATGCACCAGACCAGTATTAAGTACCAAGGAAAATCTAAACAAAACCTTATATGAATAATGCTGATGGATAAGTATGCATAATCCTATCTCCTGATTTATTAGATTGGTACTTAGGGTTAGGGTTAGGGTTAGTGAAAACAGGTTCCGAGGTACTGGTCATACGGAGGAACCCTTCACTAATCTTAACCTCCCTCATTAAGTTCAGTCACACTTAGGCCTAGAAAGCTTATCACAACGCAATCGTGTGAGAAAGCCGAGTCGGATTGGGATTCCCTAAACCTGTTTATTACCACCTGCGTTATCATATTGATAACTATATACATTGGCGCGTTTATATTGTCGTGTTGCCAATACTTTGCCCCTCAAAATAAAAGATCCTTCTATGAAATAGGGCGGCAGGTGTGGAGAGACACGAATTATTGGGTGCGTACTGGCATTAGGGGATTGTGTATACTGACGGCGATCGTATGTATTGTTTTATACGCGGTATATGATATCATTGCATTCACTAACATACATCGACGCCAGCTTATACAATTATTAATCATCAGTGTAGTGGGAACGGCAATAATCGATTACTGGAATCTGTGGAACAACTCCGCAAAGGCTGACAAAACTGCGAAGGCTCCTTTGTTATTGAGAATTTGCTTGGTAGGACGGAAATTATTGCAGCGGTACATTAGGATATTGCTCTACATCCAGAAACTCGAGGAAATTAAAACGTTTAAGGATTTCATCTGGAACTTTATCACTACCGGGGCGGAACACGAATTGGCTATGCTTGAGTTCTTTGAGGATGGAATAGGTGAACGTGGACCCGGTGGGGTTAAAGGCGACGATGAAATACTAAAGAATTTCCCACCCACAGACACACCCCCAGAACCAGAATGTCAATTAGAGCAACTACAGCAAATACTAGAAGAATATATATCAATAACAATTGACAGCTATCCACCCAAAGTGGTCTCAACGATTAAGTACTATTTGTACAAGGGAAATCCCACTGAAACAAAGTGTATTATGAGTCAACTGCGTAGTATACACGAATATCAAAAAGAAAGGAAACGATCTATGGCGGCACAAAAGAATATACAAGAAACGGCACGTAAACTAGATCTACCTACTCGCTCAACGATATAAAATCGTCAAGAGTAGGAAAGGCGTGAAGAAATAAACGATCTGGGACAATTACACTAGACCTAATATTTGACACGGGATGCAACGGAGACACAATACCACTCTGCTGATGGATTTCCCCCACGATTTCTCCGCATAAAAAGGGATGCTAAAGAGGCTCGGCCCCTAATGAAGCCTGATATTCCGGTGGGGTCAGTATACCAGGAACCGGATTCAGCGCCACGTATCATCATGGACCCTGAGTTGCGACGTACGATTGGGACCAAGATACTAGAGGCGGATATTGTAAATAAACGGGTCCTTCACTTGCATAATGCGAGGACGGATCTTAGGCGATTCGAATCGGGAGAGTACGGTATAGAATTTACGGAAGAAATGCAGATAGCGTTGCGAACATTTAACGGTACGATTTATATCCTTGAGAGATACGGCCCTGCTATTACCATTGAGGGAATCTTAAAAGCGCATGGAGCGACATGGAAGAAGCACCTAGAATGGATGGGCCGTATGGATGAGAATGGAAGGGAAATTCAAGGCAACGAAGCCTCTGGACGATTCGATAAATACCGATCCGCCTTTCAAGCGGCGTGCTTCTGGGCTGACCACCACGAGCGTACGATATATGCCTTGGCAGGGCCTCTAGCGGAAGAAGTAGTGACGTTCTCCCAAACCGAATATAATGATATGCGAAGCGCATTTACTACATGGGTCATAATTATAATCGGGAAAATCCACGCGGGAAGAAATATTGACCCTGAAGTAATCCGCAACAGATACGCCGAAGGAATAGGCGACGACTTGCAAAAGGCCATCGATGAACACATCAACAGCTTTATTGCAAGGAAATATGCCCGGGCCCCTTATTCGAGGCGCCCCCTAATGCCACGAGGAACATGGGTGGCCGGTAAACAATATTATTATGGTAATAAGGGGCGTCACCGACGTATGTCAACAGAGAGTCGCCAGGGGAAAAATATCCATCACCAGTACACGAAATACGGAAAGAAAACCGAGTACATTTCGCTTCAAAATATTAAGAGACGATCGTTATCAATTAATCAAGGCCGTTCTACATCACGCCATTATATGACTACTACGCCACAGAGACGAAGAAAAAACGACGGGACAAAATATCAAAGGGAAGCGTCAACCCAATTTCGCCGCCGGCACAAGGAATGATAATAAAACATCGTCGTTTCCGTCATCGCCCGCGTCCCAGGCGTCCGAGACCTCGAGATGAGGCACCAGAGGAGTGGTCTGCAAAAGTCTCCTCTTATCCCCGATATTTTTACAATGATTTCCCCCCTGCGTCAGCCAGCGATGACTTACTGTACCTTATTCGTCAACAACGAAATCAGGCAGAGCTCGAAAGGAGAAATCATGGGTCGTTAAAAAAGCGACGATTGTCTTCGTATCGTTCCGGACAATCGGGCTTAACGGTTGAACAGGCTCGACGGCTGGGCCATTGCCCCCTCGCCAATCAACACGCGTTAAGGACACGGGTCAGTCCACGCCCGTTAATTAAAGGAGTCACAATACTCGCCCAGAAGACCACGTTACTCCCTAAGGAGCAGGGTCAGGATCTTCCCCTGCAGGACGTGGTGGTAGATACCATGAACATCGCGGCTCTTACGAGGATAATGACCCGGAGAGTGCGTCGACGTTTCAAGTATCTACTGTCCCTCTTTGGACTACAAACTGCCGACACGACGTATCGAGGAAAATTTGGACTCTCCCTAGACGATGCTAATAAACTAGCGCAACAAGGTATTATTGAACGGATCCAACACGACAAGATTAAAGGATTTGCCTGGCCATTTTGTGTAGCGGAATTAAAGAAAACGGGATGGAGGCGCCGCATGATACTATGGCCAGAAGAAGGAAACTTTACGGTCCGAACCTCGTATAACTATAGACCGTCCTTAATCTCTATAATCGAATTAAATACTTACCTACGGTATGGCATGACGGTCCAGCATTACGAATAGACCTTAAAGCGTCCTTCTACCAAATACCTTTAACTTTTGAAGCAACGCAAAAGCTGGTATTCTGGGCAGGACCATATAAAGGCGGTGAGTGGTACGCTTTTCAGCGTCTCCCTATGGGCCATACGCTCTCGCCCGAAATTATGCAAATAGCGATGTCAACACTAATGCGCGATGAGCGATTTACTAACCTGCCTGATATGGTCAAGCCCTATATTGTTGATACGTGGTTGGATGACGCACGAATTTTAGCCTCCTCGGAACAAGACTTAATGGAATTGGGGGAGCTAATACGTACGAGGCTGTGGGAATGTAACGCAACCATTGGTGAATGGGAAGTCGCAAAGGAGTATGACTTTATCGGAATACACTGGAACCACCGGGACCATACGGTATGTAATTCACAGCGTGTTATTCAAAAGATCAAACTAATTGCAGATAAGGACTTCTGGCATGCCATTAAAACGGGAAAAGGCGTGAAGGCAACACGAATGGAAATGTTAATCGCACGCCTTATAATGGCATCTGGAGTGACGGGCATTGATCTTTTTAATCATCATGCATGTATCAGAACTCTGCGCCGTCGCCTAGCTGGGTTAACTCAAACACGAATAGATTACCTGATACGATTGCATAAATCCACGTACCGTTCCTTGGACCGATGGGTAAACCAATGTCTTGCGAATAAACCGCGGAGACCAATGCGCCCACATAATAGTAATGGGTCGCAGGTGCGTCACTTCACCATATGTACGGATGCTTCTGTCATAGGATGGGGCGGTATCGTCTATGATAACTTAAACGGTGGAATATCAACATACGGAGGTCCATGGAAGAAGAGAAAGTTGGCTAAAGAGATAGCGTGCCTGGAGGCACAAGCGCTACTCAATACCTGGGAGCAGTGGAAGGTTACGCTTTGTCCTTCGTTCAGGCGCCTGTGTTCCCATAATGGGAATAGACCTGCCCATGACGTCGCCGCACGCACTGCGAACTCTACGTTTCATTTCCGCTTTATGGTAGACAGCAGTGTTTTACAATGGGCCCTCACCAAACGACGAAGTAGGAATCGTTTCGTTTGGAAATGTATACGACCAATAATGAGGGATATGGAAAATTAAACATCAACGGCAACACGACATATGCGACGTCCTATGTGAAGTCGAGCGAGAATCCGGCGGATGAAATCTCCCGACTGCGACCACTTAATAAGGGGAAGGTGCATCGCAGTGTCATAGCGGACACTGACGCAGGGAGATCCCCGGAAGGCATTACCTGGATATATGACGACACTCATGCATTGGGCCTATAAGTAACCCTCCATAGCAATATGGCCTGATTAAGGGATATAATAGCAATATGGTACATTAGGGAAATCAGGCGCTATGGAAGCTGATTGGTACTTAGGGTTACTTAGGCCAACATGCACCAGACCAGTATTAAGTACCAAGGAAAATCTAAACAAAACCTTATATGAATAATGCTGATGGATAAGTATGCATAATCCTATCTCCTGATTTATTAGATTGGTACTTAGGGTTAGGGTTAGGGTTAGTGAAAACCCACCCAACTGTCGTCCCGCCAGAAGATGGATTGAGGTATGCCTTTGACGTAACAGTAAGTTCCTACTCATCCTGTCTGACACCCCGCAGTCCTGTTTGGTTTTGTATTTTGTTTGTACGCGGTAGGTCGGGAGGTCTCTAAGGGGAACGTGATAAGTATGTTTACATACCAGGCCATCGTTAAAGACGACCCCATGAGACTCAAAGACCTACCCGTTAAAAATTGTTTGAGTGAGTTACACCTCACAATTGTAAACATACTACGAGGCTACTTTTGCTTACTATATACCTGTACCCATTCCACCGTACTATTGGACTAATACGATAACTGGGAAATTTGTGTCACACCCTGGGACCCCTCAAGTGGCTACAACTTGGGGAGAAAGGGGAGTAGCGGACCAATGGAAAATCGGGGATGGACCAGGATACTGTCAGGATGGGGAAAAGGGGTAAAAAAACGTCGACGACTGACTGCTAGACGTCGATAATCGGCTGCTGAACGTCGAAATTTAACCGCTGTTATACCGTCGACATTTAACAGCTACCGTCGATAAGTGACCGCTCTTTCGAATTTTGACTGCGGCCGTCGATAATTGACAGCTCCCACAACTCTGACAGCTTTATGTATGTAAGAGGAATAATAACCTCGACAAGAGCGTCTTCGTAGTGTATCTAATAATACCAATAGTTTTGTTATTTTCTTTGCGCACCCCCCGGACTGCGGGTTTTAACCCTTTTTACCTTTCTCTCGCGTTCCGTTAGCGCACACGGAATGAAGCCGGTAAAACGGGTACCAATTGTACATAGTTGCCTGATTTCCGAATATAATGGTACATTAGGGAAATCAGGCGCTATGGAAGCTGATTGGTACTTAGGGTTACTTAGGCCAACATGCACCAGACCAGTATTAAGTACCAAGGAAAATCTAAACAAAACCTTATATGAATAATGCTGATGGATAAGTATGCATAATCCTATCTCCTGATTTATTAGATTGGTACTTAGGGTTAGGGTTAGGGTTAGTGAAAAAGGTTCCGAGTACTGGTCATACGGAGGAACCCTTCACTAATCTTAACCTCCTACATTAAGTTCAGTCACACTTAGGCCTAGAAAGCTTATCACAACGCAACCGTGTGAGATTTTAAACCGGTGTGCCTTGTTAATCCGGCGAGCGAGATATTAAATATAAGGGTGTAAAATCTATTGACGCGTTTATATTGTCGTGTTGCCTCGATCCACCCCGAAACAAAGATCACTGCGATAAGCTATACGGCCATACACAGTCTCAATTTGTATGTCAAAAAAGGCACCAATATATACGAAACTTCTGGTCACGACGGCGTAAATACTTACGATTGGTGGTAGATAGAATTGTTACTACAAATACTCACTCTTTAACCGGTGGTCCAGCAATACAGTGAAGAGGACTGCACAACAGGACCACTATTGAGAAAATTTTGTAGGACAGCTCAAGGGGTCTTAAAAAGATATCAACGCCTACTCGATCGTACTACTAATTTACAATCCATCAAAACGTACACGAATTTTGTGGTTAGTCTTATTGAGATAGGGCGGAGCAAGAGCTGGCAATACGTGATTTATACGACGACGGATTGTTAGAAGGGGAACCGTGGTGGAAAAAGGAAGAAGAAGAAATCCTAAACCTTTTCCCACCCACGAATTTACCTACTAAACCGCACTGCCACTTGAGCTATCTACAGCATACGATTGAGGCGTACATCATTATACCGCTAAACGAATATCCACCCAAGTTGGTCGAAACAATAAAGTATTATTTATATAAGGGGACACCCATTGAGCGCCAGCGAGTCAAGCACAGCTCAGGGGTATACGCGAATATCAGGAGGAACGGAATCGATCTACAGCGACACAACGAGACATACGGGAGATAGCACTTCGATTGGATCTGCCCGTTCGATCACCGAGGTAGATCAACCAACGAGGATAAGACACGAAAGGATCGAGTTCTGATTAAGAAACTGGAACTCAGCCTTGATATTTGTTCGCGTAGTGTGTGGCGCCTCGAACAACAGGGGAGAAGATACGTGAACGACCTTTACGCTCGTACTAAAGAGAACAAAGAACAGCTGGATATCCTAGCGGACAAGATTCGGAATCTTGAAGCGTATGTCGACATACCGGACACGC
Organism: Trypanosoma congolense; assembly: GCA_002287245.1. Taxonomy (NCBI): domain Eukaryota; phylum Euglenozoa; class Kinetoplastea; order Trypanosomatida; family Trypanosomatidae; genus Trypanosoma; species Trypanosoma congolense. Next base: position 9,193 of record NHOR01000025.1, on the reverse strand, counting down.
TGTTAGACGATGCGTCGAGGCTAGCGAGGAACGAAGCACAAGCGCTACAACAGCAGATCAGTCTATGGAGGGTGCACTGTAAGCAGATCGGGAATTTCTCGCAGACACATACATATGTGCCAGGAACGCAGCCCGAGGAGCAAGTCTCGCACTCTACGTCCTTAAATCAGCCGTTCCAACCCAGCCAACGCTGACTCAGCTCGACAACAGGACCCAAACCCCATTGACGGCCCGACGAATGGGGATAACCTGGCAAGCACACTTCCCCCTTTCTCTCAAGATCATCAAATGCGAGTGGACGATGCAAAACGTCTTAATAGTCAGAAATTGCAGCAGATGTGTATGGAGCATCCGGATGCAACGGAGACACAATACCACTCTGCTGATGGATTTCCCCCACGATTTCTCCGCATAAAAAGGGATGCTAAAGAGGCTCGGCCCCTAATGAAGCCTGATATTCCGGTGGGGTCAGTATACCAGAACCGGATTCAGCGCCACGTATCATCATGGACCCTGAGTTGCGACGTACGATTGGGACCAAGATACTAGAGGCGGATATTGTAAATAAACGGGTCCTTCACTTGCATAATGCGAGGACGGATCTTAGGCGATTCGAATCGGGAGAGTACGGTATAGAATTTACGGAAGAAATGCAGATAGCGTTGCGAACATTTAACGGTACGATTTATATCCTTGAGAGATACGGCCCTGCTATTACCATTGAGGGAATCTTAAAAGCGCATGGAGCGACATGGAAGAAGCACCTAGAATGGATGGGCCGTATGGATGAGAATGGAAGGGAAATTCAAGGCAACGAAGCCTCTGGACGATTCGATAAATACCGATCCGCCTTTCAAGCGGCGTGCTTCTGGGCTGACCACCACGAGCGTACGATATATGCCTTGGCAGGGCCTCTAGCGGAAGAAGTAGTGACGTTCTCCCAAACCGAATATAATGATATGCGAAGCGCATTTACTACATGGGTCATAATTATAATCGGGAAAATCCACGCGGGAAGAAATATTGACCCTGAAGTAATCCGCAACAGATACGCCGAAGGAATAGGCGACGACTTGCAAAAGGCCATCGATGAACACATCAACAGCTTTATTGCAAGGAAATATGCCCGGGCCCCTTATTCGAGGCGCCCCCTAATGCCACGAGGAACATGGGTGGCCGGTAAACAATATTATTATGGTAATAAGGGGCGTCACCGACGTATGTCAACAGAGAGTCGCCAGGGGAAAAATATCCATCACCAGTACACGAAATACGGAAAGAAAACCGAGTACATTTCGCTTCAAAATATTAAGAGACGATCGTTATCAATTAATCAAGGCCGTTCTACATCCACGCCATTATATGACTACTACGCCACAGAGACGAAGAAAAAAACGACGGGACAAAATATCAAAGGGAAGCGTCAACCCAATTTCGCCGCCGGCACAAGGAATGATAATAAAACATCGTCGTTTCCGTCATCGCCCGCGTCCCAGGCGTCCGAGACCTCGAGATGAGGCACCAGAGGAGTGGTCTGCAAAGTCTCCTCTTATCCCCGATATTTTTACAATGATTTCCCCCCTGCGTCAGCCAGCGATGACTTACTGTACCTTATTCGTCAACAACGAAATCAGGCAGAGCTCGAAAGGAGAAATCATGGGTCGTTAAAAAAGCGACGATTGTCTTCGTATCGTTCCGGACAATCGGGCTTAACGGTTGAACAGGCTCGACGGCTGGGCCATTGCCCCCTCGCCAATCAACACGCGTTAAGGACACGGGTCAGTCCACGCCCGTTAATTAAAGGAGTCACAATACTCGCCCAGAAGACCACGTTACTCCCTAAGGAGCAGGGTCAGGATCTTCCCCTGCAGGACGTGGTGGTAGATACCATGAACATCGCGGCTCTTACGAGGATAATGACCCGGAGAGTGCGTCGACGTTTCAAGTATCTACTGTCCCTCTTTGGACTACAAACTGCCGACACGACGTATCGAGGAAAATTTGGACTCTCCCTAGACGATGCTAATAAACTAGCGCAACAAGGTATTATTGAACGGATCCAACACGACAAGATTAAAGGATTTGCCTGGCCATTTTGTGTAGCGGAATTAAAGAAAACGGGATGGAGGCGCCGCATGATTACTATGGCCAGAAGAAGGAAACTTTACGGTCCGAACCTCGTATAACTATAGACCGTCCTTAAATCTCTATAATCGAATAAATACTTACCTACGGTATGGCATGACGGTCCAGCATTACGAATAGACCTTAAAGCGTCCTTCTACCAAATACCTTTAACTTTTGAAGCAACGCAAAAGCTGGTATTTCTGGGCAGGACCATATAAAGGCGGTGAGTGGGTTAGGGTTAGGGTTAGTGAAAAAAGGTTCCGAAGTACTGGTCATACGGAGGAACCCTTCACTAATCTTAACCTCCTACATTAAGTTCAGTCACACTTAGGCCTAGAAAGCTTATCACAACGCAACCGTGTGAGATATTTAAACCGGTGTGCCTTGTTAATCCGGCGAGCGAGATATTAAATATAAGGGTGTAAAATCTATTGACGCGTTTATATTGTCGTGTTGCCTCGATCCACCCGAAACAAAGATCCACTGCGATAAGCTATACGGCCATACACAGTCTCAATTTGTATGTCAAAAAGGCACCAATATATACGAAAATCTTCTGGTCACGACGGCGTAAATACTTACGATTGGTGGTAGATAGAATTGTTACTACAAATACTCAACTCTTAACCGGTGGTCCAGCAATACAGTAGAAGAGGACTGCACACAGGACCACTATTGAGAAAATTTTGTAGGACAGCTCAAGGGGTCTTAAAAAGATATCAACGCCTACTCGATCGTACTACTAATTTACAATCCATCAAAACGTACACGAATTTTGTGGTTAGTCTTATTGAGATAGGGGCGGAGCAAGAGCTGGCAATACGTGATTTATACGACGACGGATTGTTAGAAGGGGAACCGTGGTGGAAAAAGGAAGAAGAAGAAATCCTAAACCTTTTCCCACCCACGAATTTACCTACTAAACCGCACTGCCACTTGAGCTATCTACAGCATACGATTGAGGCGTACATCATTATACCGCTAAACGAATATCCACCCAAGTTGGTCGAAACAATAAAGTATTATTTATATAAGGGGACACCCATTGAGCGCCAGCGAGTCAAGCACCAGCTCAGGGGTATACGCGAATATCAGGAGGAACGGAATCGATCTAGCGACACAACGAGACATACGGGAGATAGCACTTCGATTGGATCTGCCCGTTCGATCACCGAGGTAGATCCAACCAACGAGGATAAGACACGAAAGGATCGAGTTCTGATTAAGAAACTGGAACTCAGCCTTGATATTTGTTCGCGTAGTGTGTGGCGCCTCGAACAACAGGGGAGAAGATACGTGAACGACCTTTACGCTCGTACTAAAGAGAAAGAACAGCTGGATATCCTAGCGGACAAGATTCGGAATCTTGAAGCGTATGTCGACCATACCGGACACGCTGTTAGACGATGCGTCGAGGCTAGCGAGGAACGAAGCACAAGCGCTACAACAGCAGATCCAGTCTATGGAGGGTGCACTGGTAAGCAGATCGGGAATTTCCTCGCAGACACATACATATGTGCCAGGAACGCAGCCCGAGGAGCAAGTCTCGCACTCTACGTCCTTAAATCAGCCGTTCCAAACCCAGCCAACGCTGACTCAGCTCGACAACAGGACCCAAACCCCATTGACGGCCCGACGAATGGGGGATAACCTGGCAAGCACACTTCCCCCTTTCTCTCAAGATCATCAAAATGCGAGTGGACGATGCAAAACGTCTTAATAGTCAGAAATTGCAGCAGATGTGTATGGAGCATCCGGATGCAACGGAGACACAATACCACTCTGCTGATGGATTTCCCCACGATTTCTCCGCATAAAAAGGGATGCTAAAGAGGCTCGGCCCCTAATGAAGCCTGATATTCCGGTGGGGTCAGTATACCAGGAACCGGATTCAGCGCCACGTATCATCATGGACCCTGAGTTGCGACGTACGATTGGGACCAAGATACTAGAGGCGGATATTGTAAATAAACGGGTCCTTCACTTGCATAATGCGAGGACGGATCTTAGGCGATTCGAATCGGGAGAGTACGGTATAGAATTTACGGAAGAAATGCAGATAGCGTTGCGAACATTTAACGTACGATTTATATCCTTGAGAGATACGGCCCTGCTATTACCATTGAGGGAATCTTAAAAGCGCATGGAGCGACATGGAAGAAGCACCTAGAATGGATGGGCCGTATGGATGAGAATGGAAGGGAAATTCAAGGCAACGAAGCCTCTGGACGATTCGATAAATACCGATCCGCCTTTCAAGCGGCGTGCTTCTGGGCTGACCACCACGAGCGTACGATATATGCCTTGGCAGGGCCTCTAGCGGAAGAAGTAGTGACGTTCTCCCAAACCGAATATAATGATATGCGAAGCGCATTTACTACATGGGTCATAATTATAATCGGGAAAATCCACGCGGGAAGAAATATTGACCCTGAAGTAATCCGCAACAGATACGCCGAAGGAATAGGCGACGACTTGCAAAAGGCCATCGATGAACACATCAACAGCTTTATTGCAAGGAAATATGCCCGGGCCCCTTTTCGAGGCGCCCCCTAATGCCACGAGGAACATGGGTGGCCGGTAAACAATATTATTATGGTAATAAGGGGCGTCACCGACGTATGTCAACAGAGAGTCGCCAGGGGAAAAATATCCATCACCAGTACACGAAATACGGAAAGAAAACCGAGTACATTTCGCTTCAAAATATTAAGAGACGATCGTTATCAATTAATCAAGGCCGTTCTACATCACGCCATTATATGACTACTACGCCACAGAGACGAAGAAAAAACGACGGGACAAAATATCAAAGGGAAGCGTCAACCCAATTTCGCCGCCGGCACAAGGAATGATAATAAAACATCGTCGTTTCCGTCATCGCCCGCGTCCCAGGCGTCCGAGACCTCGAGATGAGGCACCAGAGGAGTGGTCTGCAAAAGTCTCCTCTTATCCCCGATATTTTTACAATGATTTCCCCCCTGCGTCAGCCAGCGATGACTTACTGTACCTTATTCGTCAACAACGAAATCAGGCAGAGCTCGAAAGGAGAAATCATGGGTCGTTAAAAAAGCGACGATTGTCTTCGTATCGTTCCGGACAATCGGGCTTAACGGTTGAACAGGCTCGACGGCTGGGCCATTGCCCCCTCGCCAATCAACACGCGTTAAGGACACGGGTCAGTCCACGCCCGTTAATTAAAGGAGTCACAATACTCGCCCAGAAGACCACGTTACTCCCTAAGGAGCAGGGTCAGGATCTTCCCCTGCAGGACGTGGTGGTAGATACCATGAACATCGCGGCTCTTACGAGGAAATGACCCGGAGAGTGCGTCGACGTTTCAAGTATCTACTGTCCCTTTTGGACTACAAACTGCCGACACGACGTATCGAGGAAAATTTGGACTCTCCCTAGACGATGCTAATAAACTAGCGCAACAAGGTATTATTGAACGGATCCAACACGACAAGATTAAAGGATTTGCCTGGCCATTTTGTGTAGCGGAATTAAAGAAAACGGGATGGAGGCGCCGCATGATACTATGGCCAGAAGAAGGAAACTTTACGGTCCGAACCTCGTATAACTATAGACCGTCCTTAAATCTCTATAATCGAATTAAATACTTACCTACGGTATGGCATGACGGTCCAGCATTACGAATAGACCTTAAAGCGTCCTTCTACCAAATACCTTTAACTTTTGAAGCAACGCAAAAGCTGGTATTCTGGGCAGGACCATATAAAGGCGGTGAGTGGTACGCTTTTCAGCGTCTCCCTATGGGCCATACGCTCTCGCCCGAAATTATGCAAATAGCGATGTCAACACTAATGCGCGATGAGCGATTTACTAACCTGCCTGATATGGTCAAGCCCTATATTGTTGATACGTGGTTGGATGACGCACGAATTTTAGCCTCCTCGGAACAAGACTTAATGGAATTGGGGGAGCTAATACGTACGAGGCTGTGGGAATGTAACGCAACCATTGGTGAATGGGAAGTCGCAAAGGAGTATGACTTTATCGGAATACACTGGAACCACCGGGACCATACGGTATGTAATTCACAGCGTGTTATTCAAAAGATCAAACTAATTGCAGATAAGGACTTCTGGCATGCCATTAAAACGGGAAAAGGCGTGAAGGCAACACGAATGGAAATGTTAATCGCACGCCTTATAATGGCATCTGGAGTGACGGGCATTGATCTTTTTAATCATCATGCATGTATCAGAACTCTGCGCCGTCGCCTAGCTGGGTTAACTCAAACACGAATAGATTACCTGATACGATTGCATAAATCCACGTACCGTTCCTTGGACCGATGGGTAAACCAATGTCTTGCGAATAAACCGCGGAGACCAATGCGCCCACATAATAGTAATGGGTCGCAGGTGCGTCACTTCACCATATGTACGGATGCTTCTGTCATAGGATGGGCGGTATCGTCTATGATAACTTAAACGGTGGAATATCAACATACGGAGGTCCATGGAAGAAGAGAAAGTTGGCTAAAGAGATAGCGTGCCTGGAGGCACAAGCGCTACTCAATACCTGGGAGCAGTGGAAGGTTACGCTTTGTCCTTCGTTCAGGCGCCTGTGTTCCCATAATGGGAATAGACCTGCCCATGACGTCGCCGCACGCACTGCGAACTCTACGTTTCATTTCCGCTTTATGGTAGACAGCAGTGTTTTACAATGGGCCCTCACCAAACGACGAAGTAGGAATCGTTTCGTTTGGAAATGTATACGACCAATAATGAGGGATATGGAAAAATTAAACATCAACGGCAACACGACATATGCGACGTCCTATGTGAAGTCGAGCGAGAATCCGGCGGATGAAATCTCCCGACTGCGACCACTTAATAAGGGGAAGGTGCATCGCAGTGTCATAGCGGACTGACGCAGGGAGATCCCCGGAAGGCATTACCTGGATATATGACGACACTCATGCATTGGGCCTATAAGTAACCCTCCATAGCAATATGGCCTGATTAAGGGATATAATAGCAATATGGTACATTAGGGAAATCAGGCGCTATGGAAGCTGATTGGTACTTAGGGTTACTTAGGCCAACATGCACCAGACCAGTATTAAGTACCAAGGAAAATCTAAACAAAACCTTATATGAATAATGCTGATGGATAAGTATGCATAATCCTATCTCCTGATTTATTAGATTGGTACTTAGGGTTAGGGTTAGGGTTAGTGAAAACCCACCCAACTGTCGTCCCGCCCAGAAGATGGATTGAGGTATGCCTTTGACGTAACAGTAAGTTCCTACTCATCCTGTCTGACACCCCAGTCCTGTTTGGTTTTGTATTTTGTTTGTACGCGGTAGGTCGGGAGGTCTCTAAGGGGAACGTGATAAGTATGTTTACATACCAGGCCATCGTTAAAGACGACCCCATGAGACTCAAAGACCTACCCGTTAAAAATTGTTTTGAGTGAGTTACACCTCACAATTGTAAACATACTACGAGGCTACTTTTGCTTACTATATACCTGTACCCATTCCACCGTACTATTGGACTAATACGATAACTGGGAAATTTGTGTCACCCCTGGGACCCTCAAGTGGCTACAACTTGGGGAGAAAGGGGAGTAGCGGACCAATGGAAAATCGGGGATGGACCAGGATACTGTCAGGATGGGGAAAAGGGGTAAAAAACGTCGACGACTGACTGCTAGACGTCGATAATCGGCTGCTGAACGTCGAAATTTAACCGCTGTTATACCGTCGACATTTAACAGCTACCGTCGATAAGTGACCGCTCTTTCGAATTTTGACTGCGGCCGTCGATAATTGACAGCTCCCACAACTCTGACAGCTTTATGTATGTAAGAGGAATAATAACCTCGACAAGAGCGTCTTCGTAGTGTATCTAATAATACCAATAGTTTTGTTATTTTCTTTGCGCACCCCCCGGACTGCGGGTTTTAACCCTTTTTACCTTTCTCTCGCGTTCCGTTAGCGCACACGGAATGAAGCCGGTAAACGGGTACCAATTGTACATAGTTGCCTGATTTCCGAATATAATGGTACATTAGGGAAATCAGGCGCTATGGAAGCTGATTGGTACTTAGGGTTACTTAGGCCAACATGCACCAGACCAGTATTAAGTACCAAGGAAAATCTAAACAAAACCTTATATGAATAATGCTGATGGATAAGTATGCATAATCCTATCTCCTGATTTTATTAGATTGGTACTTAGGGTTAGGGTTAGGGTTAGTGAAAAAGGTTCCGAAGTACTGGTCATACGGAGGAACCCTTCACTAATCTTAACCTCCTACATTAAGTTCAGTCACACTTAGGCCTAGAAAGCTTATCACAACGCAACCGTGTGAGATATTTAAACCGGTGTGCCTTGTTAATCCGGCGAGCGAGATATTAAATATAAGGGTGTAAAATCTATTGACGCGTTTATATTGTCGTGTTGCCTCGATCCACCCGAAACAAAGATCCACTGCGATAAGCTATACGGCCATACACAGTCTCAATTTGTATGTCAAAAAGGCACCAATATACGAAAATCTTCTGGTCACGACGGCGTAAATACTTACGATTGGTGGTAGATAGAATTGTTACTACAAATACTCAACTCTTTAACCGGTGGTCCAGCAATACAGTAGAAGAGGACTGCACAACAGGACCACTATTGAGAAAATTTTGTAGGACAGCTCAAGGGGTCTTAAAAAGATATCAACGCCTACTCGATCGTACTACTAATTTACAATCCATCAAACGTACACGAATTTTGTGTTAGTCTTATTGAGATAGGGGCGGAGCAAGAGCTGGCAATACGTGATTTATACGACGACGGATTGTTAGAAGGGGAACCGTGGTGGAAAAAGGAAGAAGAAGAAATCCTAAACCTTTTCCCACCCACGAATTTACCTACTAAACCGCACTGCCACTTGAGCTATCTACAGCATACGATTGAGGCGTACATCATTATACCGCTAAACGAATCCACCCAAGTTGGTCGAAACAATAAAGTATTATTTATATAAGGGGACACCCATTGAGCGCCAGCGAGTCAAGCACCAGCTCAGGGGTAT
>NHOR01000207.1:0-25079 GCA_002287245.1 Trypanosoma congolense | reverse complement strand
TTTGTCTGGTTAACGGCCCAGCGGTAAGAGTCGATTTAAAAGCATCCTCCTATCAGATGCCACTGGCGTTGGAAGCATCACGAAGGCTGTGTTTTTGGGCAGGAGGAGCAAACAGCAGATGGTATATATTCCGGCGCCTTCCAGTGGGCCATACACTATCCCCAGAAATTATGCAAATCGCGATGTCTACTCTTATGGGAGACGAACGCTTTAAGGTCAAACCACTTAACCTGCACCCTTGTATAGCGGACACATGGATAGATGACGCACGTATACTGGCCACCAAACACGGGGATATTACCATAGCACACCATGACATCATGAAGAGGGTAGCTGAATGTGGTGCAATAACATGAGACTGAAAAATTGAATATGAATACGATTTTATCGGCGTAAGATGAATCATAAAGCTAAGAAAGCGTGTAACTCAGGAAGATTCGTAGAAAATATTAAGCTAATGACCGATAAAAAAATCTGGGGAGCTCTCGCAAGTGTAACAGATATACGAGCTACAACGTTAGAGCAACTGATGTCCCGTTTACTTGTCGCGTCTTCTGTCATAGGAATCGACCTATTCCTCGATCACTTTTGTATTAAAGCGTTAATACGTCGATTAGCTAGTCTGACTTAAACCAGGAAAAATTATAATATCCGTTTATGTAAGGCCACGCTACAAACACTGGAAAAACGGGTCGATAGATGTGTCTGTAATAAACCTTAACGATCGATGAGACCGTATAATATTGGTTCTTCATTGATCAACCGGTATACGATTTGTACCGACGCTTCAATAAAAGGCGGGGGTGGTATTGTTTATAACCACGTCAGAAGACAAATTGCAACATATGGAGGTCCTTGGAATCACACTAAATCGGCGAAGGAGATCGCCGAGCTTGAACCTCGAGCTTTAAAAAATACCTGTGAAATGTGGAAGGCTACGCTTGGCCTATCTTTCAGGCGCCTGGCACCCCTTCAAAAGGAGGGGTAGTACTGCCCATGATGTCGACGCTAGTGCAATTAAATTTCCTATCCATTTGTGCTTCACGGTGGACAGCACAGTTTTACTATGGGCACTTACCAAAGAATCAAGTAGGAATCTGGCGGTATGGGGAAATATACGCCCCATCCTGCGGGATGTTGAAAAGTTAAATGCCACTCGTAACACGACATATTCGACGTTGTACGTGTCCTCGACTCAAAATCCGGCCGATGAAATTTGTCGTTTACGTACCGTTGTGAGGGGGGAAATTCAAAGCGCAATTATCGGAAATAATGAACTGGGGAGACTACCATAGGGCGTGACACGGATTAGGAGCAGTAGTGATAGACCCCAACCTAAAGTAACCCCCCATAACAAGATCTGTTGGATCCTCCATATTTCTACTTTCACGATCAGGTCATATTGCTATGGAAGGGTTACTTTAGGCTAAGGGCTAGTCGTCGCGTATCCATGTCACGCCCTCCGGCATCTTCCCTACGTCATTGTTCGCGATGACATTACGATACACCTTTTCCTCGTCAAGTGCGCGTAAGCGGGAGAGTTCGTCTGCCGGGTTATTGCTCGATTTTATATAGAACGTCGTGAATATCGTGCTGCAGTGTTTATTCAATTCTCCAATATCGTGGAGAATGGGGCATATGATTCTCCAAACCAGACGGTTTCTACTTTCCCGGTTGATAAGGGCCCACATAAGAACGCTACTGTCAACCATAAAGCGAACATGTATTGGCGAGTGCGTAGCGACGTCGGCGTCACGGGTAGGTTTACTCTCGTCTTGAGAGCACAGGCACCTAAACGTAGGGTCAAGCGTAACCTTCCACTGTTCCCAGGTATTCAACGCAGCGTGTGCCTCCAATTCTGCTATTTGGCGCGCACCATTTCTCTCCCAAGGCCCTCCATACGTAGAGATGTACCCAAATTATGATCATATACAATACCGCCCCATCCCTAGTGGAGGCATCCGTGCATATGGTGTACAATGTCGTATGTGCAAAAGCCATTCTACAAGGGCGCATCGGTCGACGGGGCTTATTTATAACGCAGCAGTCGACCCAATGTCTCAAAAGGCGTACGGTGGATCTATGGAAACGAATGGGATAATCGCGATGAGTCTGAATCAATGTGACCAAACGACGTCGTATAGTTTTGATACAAAAGTGATATCGAAAAAGATCAATTCCGATAATTCCCGCGGCCATGATAATCCGTGCCAAGAGGGACTCCACTCGTGAAGCCATTACTCCGGGCTTCTTCATGATGCTAATCCAAAACTGTGAGTTCGCGAGTAGCTGAATCTTTTCAATCACGCGTTCTGAATTAGAAACCATATTATGACGATGGTCCCAATGGATTCCAATGAAATCATACTCATGCGCCATTTCCCATTCGCCAATTGTTGCTTCACATGTACGCATTCGGAGCTTAATAAGCGCACACATTGTCCGTAGCTTGATCGCTGAGGGCGCCAAGAGTCGTGCGTCATCGAGCCACGTATCGGTAGTACAGACCTTAAGGATACGTGGTATAGAAGCAAATCTCTCGTCGCACATGAGGGAGGACATCGCTAATTGCATAATTTCTGGCGATAGCGTATGCCCCATGGGTAGCCGTTTGAAAACATACCACCCACCATTTTCCCTTGACCCAGCCCAAAAGGCCAGATAATGCGACATTTCCGACGATAAAGGAATCTGATAGAAGGAGGCCTTAAGGTCCACTCGTAAGGCCGGACCTTTGTGCCATACAGATGACACGTATTTGATCCTGTTGTATAGATTAAGCGAGGGTCTGTAGTGGAACAATTGTCGCACCTTTTCATTTCCTTCTTGTGGCCAAAAATCATGCGCCGTCGCCATCCTTTCTTTTTAAGTTCGCTACGCAGAAAGGCCACGCAAATCCTTTGATGTCGGTGTGATTTATACGTTCGATGATTCCATTATCCACTAATTGCTTCGTGTCCGCATCGGATAATGTAAATTGTGCACGATATGTCGTTTCGGCCGTGGTTGATTCGAAGAGGGAAAATAGATATTTCAAACGTCGACGCACCTTACAGGTCGTGACCGCGTAAGGGTATCGATGTCTAAAGTATCTACTACTACGTCTTGCAAAGGTAGATCCGCACCTTCTCTGAAACGAGGGACGTAGTCTTCCGGGCGAGTGTGGTGACTCCTTTTTGCAAGATCCTTCACGAGATCTGTCGGAGAGCGTGGACGTACTCTCTTCTTGGGTCTCTTGTCTTTTCACGAGGGGGCACGAGGCAAACCTACGAGCTACTTCGACAGAGAGACCTGCTGTCCGGGCGATGCGAAGACAGTCGCGATGCTTATTTGACGACCCGTGATTTCTCCTTGCGAGCTCTGCCTGATTTTTATCATTTCGCAGTAGTGCATCAGATCATTGATACCGACTGTTTATAAAAATAGCGGGGAAAGTAAGGAAGGGAGTACGAAACCTTCGTATTACCTCGACGTGAGGATTTTACACTTCGGTCGTAAGTGCTTTGGGGGTCTCCGACGCTTTTGTTGTTCGGTGGTGCGCCGCTGAAGCGTACCCGACTCTTCCCCTGGTTTTTTGTCTTTGATTGCGCACCGGATTTATTTCTTCGTCGTGGTGTATTTTCCCGGCTTCGAGGTGGTGTAGGAGTTTCTGTGCGCCGTATCCGGTGTTTGAAGTCGCTTCGGCCGAATTGCTTATAACGCCCTTTGGCGTTCTTTCCTTTACGACTCTCCGTGGATAAGGCGCGGTGACGTGTCCCTGTCCCCAGATAGGTTTCTCGTGAAGCGGCACGAGTGAGTCGCGGGATCATAGGTCGTCTATCGTACGCCACGCCTTTGTACTTATGATTGACGAATCGGTTAATGTGGTCATCGATTGACTGTTGGATTTCATCTGATATGCCTTCAGCATAATTCTTTCGAATAGCGCTGATGTCAATCCGCTTACCAGCATAGACCTTAGCAATGATGGCGATTGTAAACGTAACGAAAGCGCTCATCATTTCGTCATAATCATAAGATGAGAACACCGGAATATCTTGTTTTAATGGGCCTGCCAAAGCATATATGGTTCGTTCATGGTGATCAGCCCAATAACAAGCGGCTTGAAAGGCTACACGGTAATGATCGAACCGTCCGTGTGCCTGTCCGGGTTCCATAGGAGATCCATCCTCGTCTTTTCGACCGAGCCACTGGAGATGATTTTCCCAACTGGCTCCATTCGCCTTAAGAGTACCCTCAATGGTGATGGCGGGGCCATACTTTTCTAAAACGTATAAGGTGCCGGCGAAGGTACGAAGAGCTATTTGCATTGCCTGCGTGAACTCAATATCTGTTTTAACTGATTCGAATTTTCGTAGTCGTTCACGATTGTTATGCAAGTGCAAAATGCGCCGATTTGTCATTTGCGCCTCCAGCTCTTGAGTAGCGATGTGTTGCCGTGTTTCATTGTCAATAATCATACGACAACAACCAGTGGGAGTTTGTACCGTAGTTCCAATCGGAACGTCCGGCATTTCCAGATTCATGCTATCAGCATCTCTTGCCATACGAAGAAAACGTCCGGCAAGCCGTCATGGGAGGTACGTACCATTTCCGTTGCATCAGGGTATTCGACACATAATTGACTGAGGTGCTTTTTAGAAATCCCTGCCTCCATTTGCTCGGCCTGCATGAGACGATACATTTGACCCATGGAATAATATGGTCTTTTTGGCCAATATCTTCTCCCATTCGTCGGGGCGTGGTTCCAGATTCTTTCTCCGCCCTTGTGGGCATATTATGGTGTAAGGTCTCATCCGGAGTTTCTTCGTTTTTTGGTGCCGTGTTTCGACCATAGGGGACTAGAGCATCTTCCATACGCTGCGGGTCCCTTGGATCAGATCCAGTGTTGTTCGACGAATTATTTCGAGACATTAACTACCTTGACGTGTACGCACCCGTTGTAGTTCCTCTAGTAGTCGCTGTCTCTGATATGGCGTTCCCCGATACAAATAGTATTTAACGATCCCTGCAACCTTTGGCGTGTATCGATGGAACGGCTGAAAGAAATATTCGTCGAGAACTTCGATAAGTCGATCGAACGGCGCTTCACAGTAGGATGGAATATTAGTCGGCGGGAAATTTAGGGTGATGTCCTCGATGTCTATGACGTCTATGATCGGCGAGTGGAACGGAACGTCCATGTCTAATGGATCTAAGAATCTAAGGATTTGTTCAAATTGTTCCTGAGGCTGCAAACCCTCCAGTCTGCGTAATACAAGAAGGCGCGAATGATACGTACTAATAATCGCCGCGCTGCCTCCTTGGTATGTTCGCGTGTGGAGAGGACCTGTCCTTGATTCCCTTGGTTGACGCTGTCCCAGCCTCCTTAAAATCAATAATTGTAAGTCCGAGGAGAGCCACTAAAGCCGACCGAACGAGATTTCGCTTAAGGATTCCCGTAAAAGCAATTATGCGATGTCCCGCAATCAATAGACACAGAACAGAGAGTGCACTAACACAGACAGAACGAAAGGTCTTCCACAAGTAATCTGAGGCCAAAGAGTAGTAATACTTCCAGTAATGCCCAAAGGATCTTTTTGCAATAGCCGTCCAATACTCGTAACACGACACAACAAAGCACCAATGTATACGGAGCCGACTACCAAACTGAGGGCAAGTATTAAATTTACTACGTAGGCCCAATCGGACTCGTCAGAATCTTCTGTCTTGAACGTCTTGCCGATTTTATTCGTTTGAAGGAACGCTTGTGGAAGATTAAATTGAAAGGGTAGGTGTTAGTTGGCAAGCCTGAAAAGTCTAGGAGTTGACCAGACTACCTAGCTGAACTATCTTGCCACTATAGAAATATAAAACTAACCCTAACCCTAAGTACCAATCTGTAGGAGAGAAGTATATAGTGTATAGTCTGATATTCTTACTCTCCTTCCTCTTCATGCTGTCTTAGGGATTTGGTCAGGTGCATGATGGCCTAGTACCCTAAGTACCAATCACTTCCCATAGCGCCTGATGTTTATTCCATACCCAGACAAAATAGACATCAGGCGGCTAGGGATCATGGTACCCGGTTGCTTGGTCACTCAGAGCCGTAACTCGCGCAGGCTACGGCATGGCTCTATGTGCTTTACTGCATAGGCGAGAGGGGAGACCGAAAGCAATACCCTACAGTCCGGAGAGGGCGCGTGGGAGGAGAAATAAATAAAACAGTGTAAAATAGATAAAAACAGTCAAAAGTAGATTGAGCGGTCAATTATCGTACCCTACGGTCAAAATTAGGACAGCCGACAATCGATGGGTGCGGTCAATTTCAGCGGTCGTATTTCGACGTTTCGGGACATATTTGACCGTTTAAGCAAACTTCCCACACCCTGCAAGTTTTGGAACACCCTAGTCAACGTGCACACTAGTGGTAACAAGCAGAAGTAGGGCTTAGCAATTTTTCGCAAAAGAAAGATGAAAACAATAACGAAACACGTGCCTTAATGTACTAAGTACTCCTCTTAAGATACGTGTCAATAATAAAAAATTTTGCCAAATAACAAGAGGACTGTAGGTGCCGATATCAAAAGAGTAGAAAATTCTGTGGTGAACTGCGCGGTATATACCAGTATACTCATAGGGTGGGATGAATATCGGGCGGGTAAAAGCTAACCCTAACCCTAACCCTAAGTACCAATCTGTGGGAGAGAATTCTGTATTGAACAGGCTGATATCCTTCTTTGTTTCTCCTCATACAGTCTTAGGGATTTGGTCAGGTGCATAATGGCCTAGTACCCTAAGTACCAATCACTTCCCATAGCGCCTGATGCTTATTCCATACCATATTGCTATTCATTATCAGGCCATATTGCTATGGGATCAAGGTATAAGGGTACTAGGGACCCTTCATCCAAAAGCCAGGTAATACCTTCCGGTGCTCTTCCCATATCGTCATCCGATACGATCGCGTTTTGCACTTTCCCCTGATTAAGTGCTTTGAAGCGGGAGAGTTCGTCCGCCGGATTGTCGCTCGACTTAACATAGGACGCTGAGAATGTCGTGTTACGAGTGCCACACCAACGAGCTACATCTCGTAATATGGGTCTTATAAATTTCCAAACCAAACGATTTCTACTTTGTCGCTTGATAAGGGCCCATAAAAGAACGCTACTGTCCACCATGAACCGGATGTGTACAGGGGAGTACGTAGCGACATCAGCGTCACGGGTAGGTTTCAACTCTTTTCTAGAGCACAGGCACCTAAGCGGCAGGTCAAGCATAACCTTCCACTGTTCCCAGGTATTCCACAAAGCGTGGGCCTCTAATTCTGCTATTTGGCGCGCAACCATCTTTGTCTTCCACGGTCCCACCATACGTAGATATGGTACCCGCACCATGATCATACACAATTCCGCCCCATCCTTTTGTGGAAGCGTCAGTGCATATGGTACCAACTCGTATGGGGAGAAGCGATACTACACGGGCGCATTGGTCGACGTGGCTTGTTACGTATACATTGATCGACCCAGTGTTTCAAGGAGCGTACAGTGGAGACGTGAAGTCTAATGGGATAATCTCGTCTAGTTTGAATCAATGAGGCCAATCGTCGCCGTATGGTCTTGATACAGAAGTGATAGCGGAAAAGATCAATACCAATGATTCCTGACGCCATAATGATTCGTGCTAATAAGGATTCTATTCTGGACGCAGGAATTCCCGGACTTCGTATAATATTCGTCCAAAAGTTTGAGTCCGTAAGGAGGCGAATTTTTCGATAACACGTTCTGAATTGGAAACCATATGATGACGATGATTCCAGTGAATTCCAATAAAATCGTATTCGCGTGCGATTTCCCATTCGCCAACTGTCGCTTCACATGTACGCATGCGAAACTGTATCAGCGCACTTATAGCTTGAAGCTTCTTTTCGGAAGGTGCTAAAACTCGTGCGTCATCGAGCCACGTATCGATAGAACAGACTCTCAGGGCTCGTGGTATCGTAGTAAATCGTTCGTCGCACATGAGAGAAGACATAGCTAGTTGCATAATTTCGGGAGATAGCGTATGTCCCATGGGTAGTCGTTTGAAAGCGTACCACCCACCATGTTCTCTGGATCCTGCCCAAAAGGCAAGACGATGCGACATTTCCGACGATAAAGGTATTTGATAGAAGGATGCCTTAAGGTCCACTCTCAGAGCCGGACCAGTGTGCCAAACGGATGGTACGTATTTGATCCTGTTGTATAAATTTAGCGAGGGTCTGTAGTGGAACAGCTGTCGTACCTTCTCATTGCCTTCTTGTGGCCATAAAATCATGCGTCTTCTCCATCCTTTCTTTTTAAGCTCTGCTACGCAGAAAGGCCACGCAAATCCTTTAATGTCGGTGTGATTTATACGTTCGATGATTCCATTATCCGCTAACTGCTTCATATCTGCGTCCGATAATGTAAATTTTGCACGATAAGTTGTTTCAGCCGTGGTTGATTCGAAGAGGGAAAATAGATATTTCAAACGTCGACGCACCTTACAGGTCGTGATCCGCGTAAGGGTATCGATGTCTAAAGTATCTACTACTACGTCTTGCAAAGGTAGATCCGCACCTTTCTCTGAAACGAGAGACGTAGTCTTCCGGGCGAGCGTGGTGACTCCTTTGTTATCAAGATCTCTCACGAGATCTGTCGGAGAGCGTGGACGTACTCTCCTTTGGGACTCTTGTCTTTTCACGAGGGGGCACGAGGCAAACCTACGAGCTACTTCGACAGAGAGACCTGGCTGTCCGGGGCGATGCGAAGACAGACCACGATGCTTATTTGACGACCCGTGATATCTCCTTGCGAGCTCTGCCTGATTTTTATCATGACGCAGTAGTTCCATCAGATCGTTTGATACCGACTGTTTATAAAAATAGCGGGGAAAAGTAACGGAAGGGTGTACGGAAACGTCCTTCCGTATTGCCTCGACGTGAGGTCTTTTACACTTCGGCCGTAAGTGTTTGGGGGGTCTCCGACGCTTTTGTGTGTAGTTACGGTGGTGCGCCGCTGAAGCGTACGCGACTCTTCCCCTGGTTTTTTGCCTTTGATCGCGTACCGGATTTATTTCTTCGCTTTGGTGTGTCTTCCCGACTACGTGGCGGTGTAGGGGTCTCTGTGCGCCGTATCCGGTGTGAAATCGCTTCGGCCGAATTGCTTATAACGCCCTTTGGCATTTTTTCCTTTACGACTCTCCGTAGATAAAGCGCGGTGACGTGTCCCTGTCCCTAGATAAGTATGTCGTGAAGCGGCTCGAGTGAGTCGCGGGATCATAGGTCGTCTATCGTACGCCACGCCTTTGTATTTATGATTTACGAACCGGTTGATGTGGTCGTCGATGGATTGTTGGATTTCATCTGATATGCCTTCAGCGTAATTCTTCCGAATAGCGCTGATGTCAATCCGCTTACCAGCATAAACCTTAGCAATGATGGCGATTGTAAACGTAACGAAGGCGCTCATCATTTCGTCGTAATCATAAGAAGAGAACACCGGAATGTCTTGTTTTAATGGGCCAGCCAGTGCATATATATAGTGCGTTCGTGATGATCGGCCCAATAACAAGCCGCTTGAAAGGCTACACGATAGTGATCAAATCGGCCGTGTGCCTGTCCGGGTTCCATAGGAGATCCATCCTCATCCTTTCGGCCAAGCCATTGGAGATGGTTCTCCCAACTGGCGCCGTTCGCCTTAAGCGTACCCTCAATGGTTATGGCAGGGCCATACTTCTCTAGCACATATAATGTGCCGGTAAAAGGTACGAAGAGCTATCTGCATTGCCTGCGTGAACTCAATCTCTGCTTTGACGGACTCAAATTTCCGCAGGCGTTCACGATTATTGTGCAAATGCAAGATGCGCCGATTTGTCATTTGCGCCTCTAGCTCTTGAGTGGCGATGTGTTGACGTGTCTCATTATCAATGATCATCCGACAACAGCCAGTGGGAGTCTGTACTGTGGTTCCAATCGGAACGTCGGGCATCTCCAACCGCATACTATCAGCATCTCGCGCTGTACGAAGGAAACGTCCTGGTAAGCCGTCATGGGAGGTCGTACCATTTCCGTCGCGTCGGGGTATTCGACACACAATTGGCTCAGATTCTTCTCTGATACCCCGGCCTCCATTTGTTCGGCCTGCATGAGACGACACATTTGACCCATGGAGTAATAAGGTCTCTTTGGTCCAAGGTCTTCTCCCATTCGGCGGGGCGTATGAGTGGATTCCTTTGGTGCCCTCGTGGGAATATTGTGATGTAGTGTCTCCTCCGAGGATTCCTCGTTTTCGGGTGCGGTTGGTCCTGGCGGGGCCGTTTGCCGACCGTAAGGGACTAGAGCATCTTCCATTCGCTTTGGGTCCCGTGGGTCAGAACCAGTATTGTTCGACGAATTATTTCGAGACATCAGCTACCTTGACGTGTACGTACCCGCTGTAATTCCTCTAGTAGTCTCTGTCTCTGATATGGCGTTCCTCGATACAGGTAGTATTTGACTATTCCTGCGACTTTGGGTGTATAGCGATGGAACGGCTGAAAGAAATATTCGTCAAGAACTTCAATAAGTCTATCAAACGGCGCTTCGCAATAAGATGGAATATTTGTCGGCGGGAAATTTATGGTAATGTCCTCGATGTCTATCACGTCTATGATCGGCGAGTGGAACGGAGCGTCCAGATCTAAAGGATCTAAGAATCTAAGGATTTGTTCGAATTGTTCTTGAGGCTGCAGACCCTCCAGTCTGCGTAATACCAGAAGGCGCGAGTAATACGTACTAATAATGCGCTGCGCTGCCTCCTTGGTATGTTCGCGTGTGGAAAGGTCTTGTCCCTGATTCCTGCGAGATACGCTGTCCCAGGCCTCCTTAAAATCAATAATTGTAAGTCCTAGGAGAGCCACTAAAGCCGACCGAACCAGATTTCGCTCGAGGATTCCCGTAAAAGCAATAATGCGATGTCCAGCGATCAATAAGCACAGAACAGAAAGTGCACTAACACAGACAGAACGAAAGGTCTTCCACAAGTAATCAGAAGCCAGAGAATAGTAATACTTCCAGTAATGCCCAAAGGATCTTTTTGCAGTAGTCGTCCAATACTCGTAACACGACACAACAAAGGCACCAATGTATACGGAGACGACTACAAGAGTAAGGGCGAGTATTAAATTTACTACGTAGGCCCAATCGGACTCGTCAAATACTTCTGTCTTGAACATCTTGCCGATTTTTTACTTTGTTCGAGGAGCGCTTGTGAAAGATGAAATTGAAAGGTAGGTGTTAGCTGGCAAGCCTGAAAAGTCTAGGAGTTGACCAGACTACCTAGCTGAACTATCTTGCCACTAGAGAAATATAAAACTAACCCTAACCCTAAGTATCAATCTGTAGGAGAGATAACATGTAATGTATGTATCTGATAATCTTTCACTCTCTCCTTCTTCATCTCATCTTCTAGGGTTTGGTCAGGTGCATAATGGCCTAGTACCCTAAGTACCAATCACTTCCCATAGCGCCTGATGTTTACTCCATACCATATTGCTATTTTATCAGGCCATATTGCTATGGGATCAAAGTAGATGGGTACTAGCGGGCCCTTCATCCAAAAGCCAGGTAATACCATCCGGGGCTCGTCCCAAATCGCCATCCGTAACGATCGATTTGTGCACTTTCCCCGTGTGAAGTGCTTTGAAGCGGGAGAGTTCATCCGCCGGATTTTCGCTCGACTTGATAGGACGCTGAAAAGTCGTGTTACGAGTACCACACCAACGGGCTATATCACGAAAAATGGGTCTTACATACTTCCAGACTAAACGGTTTCTACTTTGTCGCTTGATAAGGGCCCATAAAAGAACACTACTGTCCACCATGAACCGGATGTGTACAGGGGAGTACGTAGTGCGGTCAGTGTCACGGGTAGGTTTCAACTCTTTTCCAGAGCACAGGCACCTAAACGGCAGGTCAAGCGTAACCTTCCACTGTTCCCAGGTATTCCACGTAGCGTGGGCCTCTAGTTCTGCTATTTGGCGCGCAACCATCTTCTTCTTCCATGGTCCTCCATACGTAGATATTGTACCCAAATTATGATCATACACAATTCCGCCCCATCCTTTCGTGGAAGCGTCAGTGCATATGGTGTATAATCGTATGAGGCGAAGCCATTCTACAAGGGCGCATTGGTCGACAAGGTTTGTTACGTATGCATCGGTCGACCCATTGTTTCAGAGAGCGTACCGTTGAAGCGTGAAGTCTAATGGGATAATCGCGACGAGTTTGAATTAACGTGGCTAATCGTCGCCGTATAGTCTTGATACAAAAGTGATCGAAAAAGATCAATTCCTATTATTCCTGACGCCATAATGATTCGTGCTAAAAGAGATTTGATTCTTGACGCAGGAATTCCTGGACTACGCATAATATTTTCCAGAATGCTGAGTCCGTAAGGAGGCGTATTTTCTCAATAACACGTTCTGAGTTGGAGACTATATGATGACGATGATTCCAGTGAATGCCGATAAAATCGTATTCGTGCGCTACTTCCCATTCACCGACTGTTGCTTCACATGTACGCATTCGAAACTTTATGAGCGCGCTTATAGCTTTAAGCTTCTTTTCGGAAGGTGCCAAAACTCGTGCGTCATCGAGCCACGTATCAATAGAACATACTCTCAGGGCTCGTGGTATCGTACTAAACCGCTCGTCGCACATGAGAGAGGACATAGCTAATTGCATAATTTCTGGCGAGAGTGTATGTCCCATAGGGAGGCGCTTAAAGGCATACCAAGATCCATTTTCACGCGATCCTGCCCAAAATGTTAGTTTGTTCGAAGCGTCCTTAGATATCGGGATTTGATAGAAGGAAGCCTTGAGGTCGATTCGAAGTGCCGGTCCACCAATCCATACTGAGGATAAGTATTTAATGCGGTTATAAAGATTGAGGGATGGCGTATATCCATGTATATCCGTACCGCTAAGTTTCCTTCCTGAGGCCATAGAATCATGCGTCGTCGCCATCCTGGCTTTTTAAGTTCCGCAACGCAAATGGCCAGGCAAATCCCTGTATCTGACTATGGTGGATAGGTCCGATGATTCCGTTGTCGTATAACTTTTTCGCATCCTCGTCTGACAAGGTGATTTGGCGCGATACGACATGTCGGCAGAATGGGATACAAATAAGGACAACAAGTACTTAAAGCGTCGACGAACTCTTCGGGTCATTATCCTCGTAAGAGCGTCGATGTCCATTGTATCCACCACTACATCCTGCAGGGGTAGATCCTGACCCTGGTCCCGTAGGAGGGATGTAGTCTTCTGGGCGAGCGTTGTAGCTCCTTTTGTGATCATTGACTCCAATATTTGATTATTATTATTATTAGTATGTTGTGGGTATCACAATGTAAATTGGGTTTAATAGATTTTTCCGATTTTCCTTTTTGTTCGTTTTGCCGTAGCGTTTTGTTTCATTTGTGTTAGTTTTGGAGTCCAGTGACGGGCGTGGACATACCCGTGTCCCTAACGTCTGTCTTTTGGCGAGGGGCAACTGCCCAGCCGTCGAGCCATGGCGACTGTTAGGCCCAACCGTCCGAAATGGTGCAAAGACGGTTGTTGCTTGTTTCGCGACCCGTGATTTCTCCTTTCGAGCTCAGCCTGGTTGCGCTGTATTCGTAATATGAATGAGACGATCCTGTGTTGACGATTGAGGGGAGATATCATGAATTATATACATATATCGGGGAAATATATCAAGTTGATTTCCCATCAATGTAGGCCGTAAGCATAGATTGTGTAAACGTGGGCGAGGCCTGGGACGATTTCGTCGTCTGATTCGAAATGAACAACTTTCATTTATTTGCGATGAGGAGTTTTGGAGGTATTCCTGTTTCTGTCGTTTTTTGTATCACGTGTTTTCCCGCTATTATGATTACGATTGGTACTCGAACGGCGTGGTTCACTTTCGCGTCGTTGCGGTGATGACGTGTTGCGCTGTGCATGGCGGACTTGATGATATTCTTCTGCACTACCGAATCGTCTGTATCGTCGTTCATTATTGTTCCCCGGTCGATTTTCCGGGGTATAACGACGGTGCCGTTGTCCTGTCCCTTGATAAAATCGCTGTGCCGCAACAAAGCGACCTCGCGGTTGTAACGGACGACGATTACGTGCAGTGCGATTGTATTTTCTTTGGATGAAGCTATTTAGGTGTTCATCGATAGTATCTTGGAGCTAATCCGTAATGCCTTGCATATAACGCTGGCGGATTTCACTGGGATTGATACGTTTTCCTGCATGAATTTTCCCAATTAAAATAATAACATATGTCGTGAACGCACTACACATATCATTATAATCATGTGGGGAAAAGGTTACCACCTGATGGGCAAGTGGTCCTGCAAGGGCACATATCGTACGTTCGTGGTGATCCGCCAATAGCATACTGCTTGAAACGCCGTTCGGTAATTGTCGTAGCGACCTGTTGCATCAGCACCTCGTATGGGGTTACCATTTTCATCGATTCGTCCCATCCACTTGAGGTGATCACCCCAGCCGGCGCCATAAGCCTTAATAATGCCTTCCACTGTAATAGCGGGGCCGTACCGTTCCAGGATAAATAGCGTTCCGGTGAACGAGCGTAGAGCAACCTGCATCTCCGTTGTGAATTCGATGTCCGACGCATCGAGACTCTCAAATGTACGAAGGTCTGATCGCGCATTATGTAAGTTTTCAACGCGATGCCCGGCGATCTCTGCCTCAAGCATTTGAAGTGCAATACGTCGTTGACGTATCTGATCAAGGACCACTCGTCGATTTCCCAATGGATTAATAATCTCTGTTCCAATGGGAATATCAGGCATATTTAGTGGTCGAGCATCTGCTGAATTTCTTGCACGACGTAAAAAACAACGCGGAAAACCATCTTCCGAGTGATATCTCGATTCTGCCATGTCCGGATGTTCACCACACAGTTGCTTGAGTATAGGTGCTTCCCACTTATCACAATCGTCGAGTCGCGCCCGATGACCTTCGCTGTATAAGGGGATGGACCCCTGTAGCCCTTGGCCCATAGAACGTATGCGCGAGGTGTGGGAAGCCGCCTGTCCAGTTGCTGGTGTCTGGGTTGGTGGAACTGTAGGCGTCGCGCCGCTGGGGACTGAGCGCGAGTGGAATTCGTTTGCGGTGACTGCAGCAGGGTGGACGAGTCGCTGGGTGTAGAGATTGTACAAGTGGGTGCAGTAGGCGTAGGTGGCGATGCAACAGTCGTAAGTGGCGTTTGCATTGCAACTTGCTGACGTGATAAATCTTCCGACATCTGACGCAGAGAGGCCGCCATAGCTTCGGCGTGTCGTGCCTGCGCAAGATGGTCTTCCGTCATTTTCCGCACTATTTCGCGTCTCTGCAAGTCCTCCGGCGTTTCCTTGGGTCGTTCGTCCTCCGGCGAGGTGGACATTGAGATCCCCGATATAGCGCTCGAGGTCAGCCACTCGCGCACGTAATCTTCGGAGTTCGGCTCCACTTTGATGATAGTAGAACCAAAACTGGCGTGCTTGTTGCTCTAATCTTAGCACTCGGCGTCCCCAGAACAACTGTCCACGTCGGTCTGCTGAATGTCGGGACCTAGTAGACGAGCTGCTTCGGTCGGATCCTGTTCCACTCGAGCTTCTTGGACGCTTTGTTGATCGTCGAGTATCCAGTCCAGTGCGCAAAGAGGATGAAGGATATTAAGGGGGTGTCCCTGAATAAGTAATGGTGGACCGTCTGACGCAGTTTGGGTGGATAC
Source organism: Trypanosoma congolense (assembly GCA_002287245.1). Taxonomy (NCBI): domain Eukaryota; phylum Euglenozoa; class Kinetoplastea; order Trypanosomatida; family Trypanosomatidae; genus Trypanosoma; species Trypanosoma congolense. Next base: position 9,312 of record NHOR01000207.1, on the reverse strand, counting down.
TTGTCGAAAGATAAAGCGGCGTGACGCACTAGAATGACCTGTAAGGTCTTAAACGCAACGGGTATCGGTTCACTTATATCCGATAATTCGCCCCACGGTCGAATAGTGGCACCGATATCGGTATACGTATCCCACCACTCGGGTAGCGGTCCGTTACACTCTCTCCAACGTGCAAAATCGTGTAGGTATTCGTCGCCTAATTCTGCAAAACGTGCGAGTTTCCTTCGTTCACTCCTTGATATATAAGCTCCTTGGGTAGAAGGCGTATCCGATGATGGAGGTTCTGAGATGGTTACCTTCTTCTTCTGTCTGCGTTCGGACGTTTGTTGGGTGGAAGAGTGAGATGAAACTGTACGGGATAAATCGGAGGTTGTCTCCACACGTATGAGCCGGCGATCGAGATCTTCTATTTTTTCTACCGAAACAGTGGTAGAAAGAATAATACGAGAAAATGATGAACGTATATCACGGAGATCTTCTCGCAGTTTACCAATTTTTCCTTCGTGGTCCGCTGAAAGATTTCTTAGTTGTAGCACTGAATCCTTTGTAATGGTTATAAATTGATCGAGAACCTCCTTCAAGGAATTCGCAGCTAGTACGTCGTCTTCTGCGGACGTTTTGGATCTTTGTTCTCTTGTGGTGCAGCACGATTACGTGTCGTCCTATATCTTATAATATTATTATCTTGATGTGGTTAGTGAGAGGGTAGAACTAAAATCTTCTTTGCAATAGCCAGTGGTTGTCCAGTCCAACTGGTAGAGGCCAAAGATTTCAATCTAACCCTAACCCTAACCTAAACCCTTGGTCCAATCTGAGTATAAGTAATAGAGCATTGCATGTTTATCTTCAGGTGCTGTTCTCTTTTACTAACAGATTTACCTCAGATTCTAGTTAAGTGGACCTCTGCAAACATGGCCTAAAGTAACCCTTGGTACCAATCAGCTCCCATAGCGCCTGATCTCCCAGGTCTTCCATATTGCTACTATGATCAGGCCATATTGCTATGGAGGGGTTACTTTAGGACGGGTTGTACCTCTCATCGAGCCAAGTCATGCCCTCCGGTTCTTTCCCTAGTTCATTATTCGCAATGATACTACGATACACTTTCCCCGTATCCAGTGGTCGTAGACGGGAAAGTTCATCTGCCGAATTGTTGCTCGAATTTACGTAGGACGTCGTGTAAGTAATGGTGGTCTTAGTGGCTAAAGTTGCAATGTTTCGTAATAGAGGCCGAATAGCGCGCCAAACTAAGTGATTCCTACTTGTACGCTTAGTAAGGGCCCAAAATAATACAGTGCTATCTACCATAAAGCGAATATGAATGGTAGGTTCTAATGGAACACCGTCAACGACGTCACGGGTAGGACTATCCTCGTCCACATGGGCGAGACTCAGGCGCCTAAACGATGGTCAAGCGTAACCCTCCAACTTTTCCAGGTATGAAGCAACGCCTGAGCTTCTAGTTCAGCTATGTCCGCTGAGGGTGTTCTACGTCTCCAATGCCCCCATATGTCGAAAGACCACCAGTATGATTATCATAAACAATTCCACCCCATCCGCTCATGGAAGCATCTGTGCAGATGGTGTACCGACGAAAATAAGTGGAGTGTATATCATATGGTCGCATGGGATGCTGAGGTTTATTTGCTAAGCAGTGAAATACCCAGCGTTTAAGTGTCCGAATTGCCGATTGCTGTAATGTGATAGGATAATCCCATCTAGTTTGAATCAAAACATTAAGATGTCTGCGTATTGTTTTAATACAAAAGTGATAATTGAAAAGATCTCTCCCTAAGACGCCAGATGCCATGATGAGACGTGCCATGAGTGATTCAAGAATCATAGCGCTGACACCCTTTCGCTCAGCTAAATCATTCCAGAATGTCTTGGTGATGATGATTCTTATCTTTTCAATTACACGTGATGAATTACAGACAGTCTTATGCATGTGATTCCAATGAATTCCAATAAAGTCGTATTCGGTTGCAAATTCCCATTACCCGACTGTAGCTTTGCATTGATGAATGCGTTCCCGAATTAGCTCTCCTATTCTTTGAAGGTCTGCAGGCGAGGAGGCAATAATACGCGCGTCATCTAACCACGTATCTACAATAAAAGGCTTTACACTTTCCGGGAGGCTGTAAAACGTTCATCTCCCATGAGCGTAGACATGGCTATTTGCATAATTTCCAGTGATAGCGTATGTCCCATTGGTAGTCGCTTAAAAGCGTACCAAGCTCCCGAGATGGCGTCACCCGCCCAGAAAGCCAGCCTCCTTGCAGCTCTCTCCGTTAATGGGATTTGATAAAAGGATGCCTTCATGTCGATTCGTAGTACTGGACCTCGTACCCAAATGGTCGAAAGATACTTAACTCTATTATAAATGTTTAAAGAGGGGGTATAATGCGTATTACGAATAACTAGATTAGCCCCTTCCGGCCATAAAATCATTCCGCGTCTCCACCCATTTTTTCTTTAATTCAGCAACACAGAAAGGCCAAGCAAATCCATGAATAAATTTGTGATGGATAGGAGAGATAATTCCCTCACTACAAAGCCGATGAGCATCCTCTAATGACAAGCCAAATTTCACTCGATAAGACATGTCCGGAATCTGGCGTTCGAATAAATTGAAAAGGTGGACAAAACGTGATCGGACCGATGGTTTCATGTATTTTAACAGTGCTTCAATATCCATCGCACGAACCGTTACATCTTGCAAAGGGAGGCTCTTATCCGGATTTGTCAGCAAAGAGGTGGTTTTACGCGCAAGTGAGTTGCATTCTGAACCTGTAACAGGCGTGGACATACCCGTATACCTGCACCGTTAGACTTGGCGAGGGGGCAATGGCCCAGCCGTCGAGCCGCGCTAACCGTCAGGCACGACCGTTGTAACGAAACGAATCGCGGTCGGTGCTTGAATTGCGACCCGTGATTTCTCCTTGCGAGCTCTGCCTGATTTCGTTGTATATATAGCAGTTGTATAAGACGTTCCTGTGTTGACAACGGGTTAAATGTAGAGTAATACATATAACGGGGAAAAGTGGATTCCGCATCAGAGTCCGGTGTTGCCTCATCATGAGGTCTGTCCGCCGCGGGCGCGGGCGTGGGCGAGAGCGTATTGGAGCGATTCATTTCTCTTTCTTATGTTCCTCCTGTTATTAATAGTGGCTCCTTTTTTATATCCTTCTTTCCCCGCTGTGGTCGACTTGCGACTCGTTGGTGAAGGAGTTCGACTTGCTCCAGGTGATTTAAGCATCCCACGCGTTTTCTTAGACGTCTCTGTACTTTGGAACCTTTGGTATCGACGGGAATTGTTATTTCCTGCTCGGGTTTCGGGTGAGTATCGACGATGTTGCCTTCCAGTGCCAGAAAAATGTCGTTGCATGGCAGCCATCTTTACTCCCGGAATGAGAGGCCGTCGTGATTGGGCAACTCCTTTGTACTTCGTTTTGACGAAGATATTAAAATGTTCATCAATGGCCTTTTCAAGATCGTCCGAAATGCCTTTCATATACCTATGTCGAACCATAGCCGGGCTGAGTAGTTTACCCGCATGAATTTTCCCTAGGATCGTAATTACATAAGTAACAAAGGCGCTCGACATGTCAGAATAATCTTGTTGAGAGAATGGTTGAACTTGGTGTCCCAATGGACCCGCTATAGCGTATAATGTACGCTCATGATGATCCGCCCAAAAGCAGGCCGCCTGGAAGGCAGTTCTATATTTGTCAAACCGTCCCTCTGTATCATTCGGGTTGATGGGGTTGCCATGAATGTCCCTGCGTCCCATCCATTGAAGATGCAATGTCTAAGACGCACCGTGTGCCTTAAGAATTCCTCCTATTGTTACTGCCGCCCCATATTTTTCAAGGATATAAAGGGTTCCTTGAAAGGTGCGTAAGGCAATTTGCATTTCTTCAGTGAACTCAATGTCCTTAATACCCGACTGAAAAGCTCTTAAATCGGACCGAGCATTATGGAGATTACTCAAAGTATGTTTTGCTATCTCCGCCTCGAGCGTCTTAGTAGCTAAGCGCCGACGTTGCTCCGGATCCGCGATCATCCATGGTGCACTTCCAGGTCGGATGAATTGGGTTCCTGCAGGGATGTTGGGCATATTTAAAGGCATCCGGTCGCCTGCGTCCCGTGCGTGTCGTAAGAATCGTGGAGGAAATCCGTCCACCGTCTCATATCTCTCCTACCTATGTCCGGATGATTAAAGCTCTGCTGTGTCATTTGCGGATTATCGAGGGAATTCATCAATTGTTCGAATTGCCGCTGCTCGTCGGAGTAGAAAAGAGATTGTGGGTTAAGGTTTCCCCCCATCCTTTGATATCGCCTGATGACGACCATTTCGGGTTTGGTTTCGTTGACCACACTGAGCTGCGTCCATTGCGGCGCAGGCGAGTTTGGCTGCGTCGATTGCGCAAGTGGCGGCGTTTGCGACGAGAAGTCCATATTCTGCTCCGCTGCAATTAGCATATTTTGGGCCACTTGACTGATGCGGGCCGCCTCCTCGGCTAACTCGAGCTGTGCAGACATTAACCTCTTCGATATATTGCTCAAGATCGCTTATGCGTATGGCCAGGTTATTAAGCTGCACTTGGAATGAATAAATGTGGTCGGCTAAACGTTTTAGCTGAGAATTAGTAGAAGCACAAATGGATCTCGCGTTGCCGAGGAACAAGTTAAAACGCTTCTGTAGTCGCTTTATTTCAAGTCCCGCTTTCCGAGGTCGGTTGTCTGAGCCTACTGTCGATCGTGCCGGCGAGGCCGAAGCTCCAGACGTCGAAGGGCTTCGTCGAGGTCTATAGGACCGCGTAATCTGGCTTGTTGTGCCCGATGTTCGCGATATATTCGCCGTAGATGAACCGCCAGTCGTTGTGATGTCCTTCTTCCACTCTTGTATGAGATATGTTTGATGGTACTTCGCAGCGGCTGAGAGTATTCCTCAAAAGGCAAATGGCTGTAACGAAATAAAATATGGTGAAGTGTGTCAAGGTCTACCTGAGCTATCGGATACTCTTCGTCGTTTGGGAAGATCTCGAGTACTGCGTTATGATCTTCAAGCCACTCAGGACTAAGGTTACCCTGACTAGCCTTCCAATCGTCGAGTTCCAACAGCTCAAATTCGGCTTCCCCCTAAAAGAATCGATAGCCTCTGCAATATAAATTTCGTCGCCTTCCGGAATGGAAGAGGTATCGGTGGACGTTGTGAAACTTGGTTATCAGGGTGTTTTATTCTTCTAACAGTGAATAAGGAGTGGAATTACCTAAGCTGGCGGTGAATATTAGGGATAAGTCGATGAGTAACCTTTATCTCTCACGTGTTTTGTCGAAGTATGGTACATACCCTTTTCTCTACCTCTCCCCTTTTTTTTACGCCATTCAAGATTTTAAGTAGTTTGCGCAATATCTTGTTAGAAGTTTATCCAATATATCTTTCTCCCCCAGCTGTAGGCGCTCCATCTCGTTAGAATGGGCCAGGTCCTTCTCCAAAGCCACCGAATCCTCCTTTTCCGGAGCCATTCCAACCATCAGATTTAAAGTTCGTATACTGTAGTCCTTATATTTGAAATTATTGTTGGAGTCCCTATCTTCCTTCCAGGTAGTTCTACCCGTTTCACGGTCCAACTCAATGTGACCTCGCGATAATACAGGTGGTGACGTAGAAAAGGTTCCTCCCACTTTTCTGACGGACTGGAGATCACAGATTTTAGTAGCTCGATGTCAGGTATAACTAACCTTTATAGTTTTTCCGTTTGAATAATATAGGGTATAGATTATAAGACTTCCTTTGCAATGACTAGTGAGTGTCCAATTCACTAGTAGAGGCCAGAAGTTTTCAAGCTAACCCCAACCCTTGGTCCAATCTAAGTCAAAGTATCATATATTCCTGTAGTCAGTATTCTTTAAAGGTTCATGTATCTCAGCATAGTGATTCTCATGGACCTGTGCAACATGGCCTAAAGTAACTCTTGGTACCAATCACTTCCCATAGCGCCTGATTTACAGTGTTCCCCATCAAAAGTAGGATTCAGGCTAGCTATGGGATCGAGGTACCCAGACTTTCCCCAGCCGCTGTAACGATAGCGCCTATCTCGTGGCCGATATATAGAGGGGAAGAGGGATAAAACCTGCAGCTTCTGAGAGAGCCCCAAAAAAAGTGAAAAACACAACTGAACCAATAACATTTCAAGAGAAAATTAGGAAAGCTCTCAAGAGCAAAAAAGTCAAAAGCATCAATTATTTAGGCCAACTTCCGCCACAAAATTTGTTAATATAAGACATTAACTCAAGTTCCACTTTTCCAATTTTCCCTTTCCCTAAACTTGTCATTAATCTAATTAATTAACGATCCCAATCACAGGATACTTCAAAAACAACTTAAATTTTCAGAAAAATGTCATAACCACTCTGCACCCACTTGTCAGGGTCTAGGGGTGTGACACAAAATTGGGGGGGTCCCTGCATGCTACCATTGGGGGGGCCACCCCGGGAAAAATGACCCCCCAAAAATGGCTGTAGTCCATTTGTGAATGTTAAATACCCCTATATAACTGTCGAGAATAGCTTCTGCGCAGGTTGTGGCACTACTTCCGGGTTAGGGTCACCGTTTTAAAAATTTTGCACTATTTTTTCAAGTTTTTTTTTTCGGGTTAGGGGCCCTGGGGAGGGGTGCATTTCGGGTTAAGTAACCCGGAATGTCGCCATAGGCCATTTTTTACGGTTAAATACCCTATATAAAAATAAAAAAAACAGCTGCGCAGGGTCCGGCACTACTTCCGGGTTAGGGTCACCGTTTTAAAAATTTTGCACTATTTTTTCAAGTTTTTTTTTGGGTTAGGGGCCCTGGGGGGAGGGGTGCATTTCGGGTTAAGTAACCCGGAATGTCGCCATAGGCCATTTTTACGGTTAAATACCCCTATATAAAATAAAAAAAAGCAGCTGCGCAGGGTCCGGCACTACTTCCGGGTTAGGGTCACCGTTTTAAAATTTTGCACTATTTTTTCAAGTTTTTTTTTTCGGGTTAGGGGCCCTGGGGGGAGGGGTGCATTTCGGGTTAAGTAACCCGGAATGTCGCCATAGGCCATTTTTTACGGTTAAATACCCTATATAAAATAAAAAAAAACAGCTGCGCAGGTTGTGGCACTACTTCCGGTTAGGGTCACCGTTTTAAAATTTTTGCACTATTTTTTCAAGTTTTTTTTTTCGGGTTAGGGGCCCTGGGGGGAGGGGTGCATTTCGGTTAAGTAACCCGGAATGTCGCCATAGGCCATTTTTTACGGTTAAATACCCTAATAAAAATAAAAAAAACAGCTGCGCAGGTTGGCACTACTTCCGGGTTAGGGTCACCGTTTTAAAATTTTTGCACTATTTTTCAAGTTTTTTTTTTCGGGTTAGGGGCCCTGGGGGGAGGGGTGCATTTCGGGTTAAGTAACCCGGAATGTCGCCATAGGCCATTTTTGACGGTTAAATACCCCTATATAAAAATAAAAAAAAACAGCTGCGCAGGGTCCGGCACTACTTCCGGGTTAGGGTCACCGTTTTAAAAATTTTTCACTATTTTTTCAAAGTTTTTTTTTTCGGGTTAGGGGCCCTGGGGGGAGGGGTGCATTTCGGGTTAAGTAACCCGGAATGTCGCCATAGGCCATTTTTTACGGTTAAATACCCCTATATAAAAATAAAAAAAAACAGCTGCGCAGGGTCCGGCACTACTTCCGGGTTAGGGTCACCGTTTTAAAAATTTTGCACTATTTTTTCAAGTTTTTTTTTCGGGTTAGGGGCCCTGGGGGGAGGGGTGCATTCGGGTTAAGTAACCCGGAATGTCGCCATAGGCCATTTTTTACGGTTAAATACCCCTATATAAAATAAAAAAAAACAGCTGCGCAGGGTCCGGCACTACTTCCGGGTTAGGGTCACCGTTTTAAAAATTTTGCACTATTTTTTCAAGTTTTTTTTTTCGGGTTAGGGGCCCTGGGGGAGGGGTGCATTTCGGGTTAAGTAACCCGGAATGTCGCCATAGGCCATTTTTTACGGTTAAATACCCCTATATAAAAATAAAAAAAAACAGCTGCGCAGGGTCCGGCACTACTTCCGGGTTAGGGTCACCGTTTTAAAAATTTTTCACTATTTTTTCAAGTTTTTTTTTTCGGGTTAGGGGCCCTGGGGGGAGGGGTGCATTTCGGGTTAAGTAACCCGGAATGTCGCCATAGGCCATTTTTTACGGTTAAATACCCCTATATAAAAATAAAAAAAAACAGCTGCGCAGGGTCCGGCACTACTTCCGGGTTAGGGTCACCGTTTTAAAAATTTTTCACTATTTTTTCAAGTTTTTTTTTCGGGTTAGGGGCCCTGGGGGGAGGGGTGCATTTCGGGTTAAGTAACCCGGAATGTCGCCATAGGCCATTTTTTACGGTTAAATACCCCTATATAAAAATAAAAAAAAACAGCTGCGCAGGGTCCGGCACTACTTCCGGGTTAGGGTCACCGTTTTAAAAATTTTTCACTATTTTTTCAAGTTTTTTTTTTCGGGTTAGGGGCCCTGGGGGGAGGGGTGCATTTCGGGTTAAGTAACCCGGAATGTCGCCATAGGCCATTTTTACGGTTAAATACCCCTATATAAAAATAAAAAAAAACAGCTGCGCAGGGTCCGGCACTACTTCCGGGTTAGGGTCACCGTTTTAAAAATTTTTCACTATTTTTTCAAGTTTTTTTTTCGGGTTAGGGGCCCTGGGGGGAGGGGTGCATTTCGGGTTAAGTAACCCGGAATGTCGCCATAGGCCATTTTTTACGGTTAAATACCCCTATATAAAAATAAAAAAAAACAGCTGCGCAGGGTCCGGCACTACTTCCGGGTTAGGGTCACCGTTTTAAAAAATTTTCACTATTTTTTCAAGTTTTTTTTTTCGGGTTAGGGGCCCTGGGGGGAGGGGTGCATTTCGGGTTAAGTAACCCGGAATGTCGCCATAGGCCATTTTTTACGGTTAAATACCCCTATATAAAAATAAAAAAAAAACAGCTGCGCAGGGTCCGGCACTACTTCCGGGTTAGGGTCACCGTTTTAAAAATTTTGCACTATTTTTTCAAGTTTTTTTTTTCGGGTTAGGGGCCCTGGGGGGAGGGGTGCATTTCGGGTTAAGTAACCCGGAATGTCGCCATAGGCCATTTTTTACGGTTAAATACCCCTATATAAAAATAAAAAAAAACAGCTGCGCCGGCACTACTTCCGGGTTAGGGTCACCGTTTTAAAAATTTTGCACTATTTTTTCAAGTTTTTTTTCGGTTAGGGCCCTTTGCATTTCGGGT